>JAVJIF010027991.1:0-56449 GCA_038442645.1 Agave tequilana | reverse complement strand
TAGGGTTGTATCTTGAAGAAACCCTGTGGAAAAAAGATTAGCTCTGAGTTCTCTTGCATTCAAAGAGACAAAAAGCTATTGTAATCATCTTCCTAAATAAAACTCTCTCCATTGATTGCCCCGAGGATGTAGGCATTGAGGCCGAACCTCGTTAAATCTTGTCTTGGTGATTTGTGTGTTCTTCGTGTGGTTGTTGGGTTGTTCTTTGTGTTTGGAGATCTGTGAGATTCTCTATTGTTTGGTTGTTGTGATTGGATAGCGCGCACAACACCTCCATCATATCTGCCCCATATACCCCCTCTTCTACACCTGCATGGTCGGGTGGCCCCTCTAGTCGTTTCGCATTTGATTCTAACTCATCACACAACACCCTCCCATTTGGACCAGCAGTTTGAAATCACCAAGAGGGGGTGAATAGGTGATATGCTAATCTAATGCGAAAATAAAAAATTTTAACCACAAGTCTAAACAAATATAAGCAAATAAACTATGTTAAACAATCAATCAAGAAATGAGGTCGTATACCCGTGAAAGGCTCTGAACATCTCCTCAAGATTACTCTTAAAATAAGAGTTGAGGTGCACAATTACTTTCTTTATTTTAGATGAGTTCAATCCTGTAAAACAATTTTAAGCATATAAGGATGAGCTAAGATATCAATACAAGATATAAACAAAAATGAGTATATAAGAGAGAAAGAGAAGAGCAAGCGCAAACACGTGAGATTTGTTTCGAGGCTTGAGCAACTTGCTCTACGTTTTCCGCCTTCACTGCAATGAAGGATTTCTGATTGTTCATTAAATGTGTATATTTTTACTCATATTTTCATATTTATTTTTATAAAATAATGCTATGTAATTGTATTTTTGCTTAGTAATGTGCATGCCTCTATAATTAAAGGAAGAAAGAAAAGAAGCCCAAAAGCCCAACAAGTCAAAGAAAAGCCCAACAAGTCAAAGAAATTCAGAGATAAACTCAATACTAATTGGAGATAAAGGAGAAAATCAACTTAAATTCAAGTTGCTTAAGCTCCAAGTCAAAGATAAAAAGGGAGAATTCAAATTTAAACTCAGATTTAGAGATGACTTGCTTCTCAAGTTAAAAGGAAAGAATATTCTTTAAAAATTCAAAATTCAAATGAAGATTCTAAGGATATACCTCTTGATGAATGGACGAGATGAAACAATCATATTTGAAAATAAGGAGAAAAATTCAAGTAAATTCGGAGTTCTAAATCAATTTAGACTCGGATTCAGACTGGATACCTGTAACATTTTGAACACAACTTTCGCTACAGAAACTCAAATCTAATGATTCAAGATGATTCAGAAAGAAGACATAAAGGGTTACAATTCTTATGCTGATCATTGTTTTGAATTTTATCGTTTGATAAGTTATATTCAGTAATCAACACGCCAACAAGTTACAGATGAGAATTAAATTTTCACATAAAATTCTGGATAAATTAAATCAAGTTTGCAGATAAGGGGAGGATTCAAATTAAGAAATAGCTTGCTCTGTAAGTCAAGTGATAAGATATTATCTTAATATCCAAAGTTCAAATTTAAGTTATGAAGATATATCACTTGATGATTGCACAACTTTTACTAGGAGTCTATTCACTACTTTTACTATAATAGATAGGTAGAGCATAGGGAAAATCTGATCTCTCATCTCAGACCAGAAGGCTGTAAGGCAAATTGCGAGGAGAGTTTTGTGGGTTTTAACGCAAGTTTTGGAGAGAATCAAAAGCATTGTAATCGCGAATCTTCAATTCAGTCTTCATCAATAAAGATTTGCAGTAGTTCAGTTTAAAATTTTCTTCTCTTTCTTTATAATTCCTTCAATGCAATTTTACTTTTTTTATTTCATATTTTATTTTATACTTTCATCAATCTCATGCATGTCATCTTCTTCCTTTTTTTCTAGTCTTCTATTTCATCTGTTTTAGCAGCGTTTGGAGGAAGGAGACAATGGTGAATCAGGCCTTGTGACAATCCGGGGTCTAATTGTTTCTCCTCTTTCTCTTTTCTTTCTCCATTGCTTTACTTATTAGTCTTCACAATGATTAGTATTCTTTATATTCTAGTTTATATTTTTACCTTTTAGAAATTAACTCTTAAACAAAAACTCCAACTTCTCCTTCAAGGATTTTTCAAACTAGAATTAAATTAGATTGTAGAATTTTAAGGAATCAAGTTTAACAAGTCTATGCGGATTCGACCCTACTCTTGTCACTATATAATTTTCCTAAAAAGATTTCAAAGTAAGATTAGGTTTTCATAACTTGTACATGGTTTAAACAACGATAGATTTCTTCAGAAACTTTGAACCGTAAACAAGCCTCTGCTACTTCGGTGCGATTATTTTGCCGCAAACATATGCCTCTGATCAGTCACCAACTCAACATATTATTATAACATTTTCCTACCCGATTTACAAATTAAACACTGCAAATCACCGATTTTTGGTCTCTTGTGTGCAGATTACATTGATAGGGGTAAAATGGGGATATGAGCTTAATATATCCCTTTTTCAGCTAATTAATCAAGTTTCTTGAAGGCCAAGTCAAAGAGCTTCTAGAAGATACATTGGATCCTGATAAAGACCATATCTGCAGAAAATACGAGGCAAAATACAAGAAACTTACAGTATATAGAAGCTTCTCGCAGCTGGGAGTAAACATGGCCAAAGGATCAGGGCCAATAGCCCTGATCTTCGATGGGTGTCTTCGTCTCGTGGATTCTCCGGTCACTATGCCTATAAATGCTGCTCAATGGAGCCAGAAACCGGGAGAGGATAGCAGTAGTTTGGATTTCTTCTTCTTCTAGTTTAGATTTTCTCTTTATTTTCTTTGTATTTTCTTTCTTTTTATAGATTAGTATTAAGATAGAGATGGACTCATGAGAAAAAGTGAGAGTTCGTTATGATAGAGGAAAACAATCTAATGCAAAAATTCTTCTTTTATCTACATTGTTTTTTTATCTATTGTAGCTCATTTTTCTCTCCATGGTGATCTCACTACTAACTCACTAACATACTAATACTTGATTGATATTGACCTACATAAATCTAATAGCCTCAAATAGGACTTGCTCTTGCAAGAGCTATTGCTCATGATGAAGGGTCACTAACTCCTAACTTA
The DNA here is from genome assembly GCA_038442645.1 of Agave tequilana. NCBI lineage: Eukaryota > Viridiplantae > Streptophyta > Magnoliopsida > Asparagales > Asparagaceae > Agave > Agave tequilana. The sequence continues at coordinate 53,304 of JAVJIF010027991.1, read as the reverse complement.
TTAACAAGCTAATTTACAAATACTGCTTCAGTTCATGCTTACTCTCTTATGGGTTTAATGAAGTAATTGCAGATTGCAACTTATTTGCTAAGTTGGGATACTAACCACTTCTTATGGGTCAAGCTTTGAAAAGGTTCTTAAAGGACAAGCCTATGAGTTGCCAATAATTTTTTGAAGCAATTATCACCCCAAGGAGGTTAGTATCGTTAGTGAAAATAATTAGTAGTAAGAGTAGTCATGGGTTTTCTTCTCTTTTAATCTTGTTTTTGAAATTCTTTCCAAATTATCTCACTATGTTTTTATCTTCTTCTCCTCTTCTACTTCTTGTTTACTTTTCTTTTCCTTTTAAATTCGTTTGAAACAAAAAAGAACTATTTAAAATTTTCGTTAATCACCGATAAAGCTTATATCGTCTCTCGTCTCTGTGGATTCGACTCGCATGACCACTATGTTATCGCGGTAGTATCAAGGAAGCCAAAACACCATAGACACACACTCTGATTTGAAAATATACATTTCTATGTACTGTTTTCCCATCGATTAAATTTTTGGCGCCATTACCGGTGATGGAAAAGTTTATTTCACAATTTTGTTAATGTTTTTCTTCTCTGTTTCTGTGTGCAGGTTTATACTATCAGAAACTAAATACTGCAGAAGGTCACTATAACCTGTGTCTATCTACTACTGAGACTAGGCAATTTTGCCCAGACTTTACTGCACCTGCGCGACAAGTGCAGAGCATGGGCGGCAAAGTTTAAGCCCCAGGACTCAAGTTTTTGTAGGGATCTCCAATTTGCAAAGTTTTGTTGACTTCTTCTAATAGTTTTCTGTATTGATTGCCTATACACTACAATAAAATAATAAAAATCAGTAATTGGAATTGTTAAAAATGGTTTAGGTATTTGTATTTAAGCATATGTCAATTTTAATTCCATATTACTGCTTTTTGTTCTGTGGTTGAGTGCTGGACAAAAATGTACAAAATGCATTCCATATAGTTTAGGACAAACATTTGGATGATTTAATTGCTTTAAGTGTTTATTCTTGTCTCTATTGCACACTTACACGAATCGAATTTAAAGCAAAACCCTACATAATATAAGGTGGGGAAGTTATTACCCTCCCTTAACTCAAAAATCACCTCCTCACTCACACAACCCAAACCTAATAAAATTTGCTAGACATTAGCCTCTAGTGACATCTCGGATTCATTAAGAGATTGAACTTGGGAGGAAGTTGTTACAATCAGACTCTTGTCAAATAGGTGTCTAAAGATTGGGGATTAAGAGGTTAAGCCTCAAACTTCAGTGGTTTGGTGTAATAGGCTTGTTGCTCAGCACGGATTCCTCCCACTGAATTTTATTCCTACCTGCCTGATTAGCTTTTGGTCAGATTATTGCAATATCTCTCTCCTAGACAGTCATCGAGTTAGGAGTCGTTTAGATCCAGGTCAACCTTAGCAGAGGCTTGTTTGATTTTTCTTTCGTTTTGTTTGTTTGTTTGTTTTTTGTTTATTTGTTTGTTGTTTTTTGTTATGAAATGGATTTTAACCAAAAAAATTTCAAACTTAATAAAATCCATTTTCACCCTAATCTCTTTTGACTCGGATATCTCCAACCGGTTATGTACAACATGATCCAATAAAATAGGCCGGATTGATTTTATTCGACTCAATATAACACATATCCCCAATCTTATGATCAAAATCGGGATAACCATCTCAATTCTTTAATGAGTCAGTGGGATTACACCTCCCTCGAGTCAAATTTTCAACCACCTTGTTCACAATTCATTCCAAATTTTGCTTTATAAACTCCTTTTTCAGAATACTCGATTGAAGAAAAATCCGAGTTTGAAAAGAGTATAGACGCGTTGCATGAGTCCGAATGACAATCTAAAAACATGATGGACTCACAATTTACATAGAATTTCTAAGACTCATACCCTTCAAGTTCCACCTCAACAAAATAAAAACCAGTCAACTTGGAAAAGAGTATTGAAATCTTGCTTGAGTCCGAATAACAATTTCAAAATCTGATAGACTCAAATTTTCAGCAAAATTTTTAAAACCAACCTTCATACTCACCTTCTCAAGAAGAGCCAATTGACTTAAAAAAGAGTATGGAAGATATAATTCGAACTCAATTTTTTATTACTCAGTCTATCGATAGGTTAGAAGTACAAATGAGTCAATTAATCAACACAATTGCTTATAAGAATGAGGAAACTTTTCCTTATCAATTTTTGACCAATCTTGATATCTCTAACCTATTAATCTGGCCCAAGAATAATGTTGTTTTAGAAATTAAGATTTAATTTCTTCACACTCACTTGAACTTGACCAAAATCAAATTGCGAGCCATATTGACAATTTGGTAAGTTATCACTTTCATGAAAATGAACTTAAACTTGAGTGTGAACCCGATTCTTAATTTGATAATTCAATTCCACTTTTGAATCAATGTTGACTCTGGTATCTTTATCTGATTTAAACCACATTCCCAAGTCGATACTGAATCCTCTACCAATAAATCTTGAAATGGAATCACCATTCTTTCAAAATCACATTCTGTTGATGGAATATGTATATGAACCTTAATTTTTTTGTTTGAATCCAATTCTTGAACCAATTTTGGCTCCAAAATCTTTTCTTGATTTGAATCAAATCCCTGTGTCAGTAATAGTTCCTGTACCTTTTGTGCTCAAATCAATCATCTTCCATAATCACACTCAATTGTCGGATAAAGGTGTAGAACAAAATGACTCAGAGATGATTTTTCAAAATTAGAAGTTAGACGAGGATAATTTTCAAAATAAAATCTTACATGTCCATGTTGAACTATTGGGTTATAATAGGATAGAGGTCAATGATGAGTTTCGGTGAACCCAACTCCACTGTATTGGGCAGCAACACTTGCACCAATCAGACCTTCACCGGAACTGCCACCCTGAGGTGATATTTTCCTCCCTTTTATATTTTTATGCATACATACATTCACGATGCGTTGAGGATAATGCATGAAATAGGTATGGAGGAGGGTTTGACTAAACATAGATTTTTTAGAATTTCTTCCTTTTTTTCTCGTTCTTTTAAGATTTTTTTAGGAATTTTTTTCTTTTGTATAGGAATTTTTCTTTTCTTTTTACAAACTTTTGAAATAAAATAAAAAGTTTTGATATATTTTTAAGAAAATTGAGTTGATCTTAAGAAATAAGAAAACTACAATTATGACTTCTTAAACCTAGTCAAATAATGGATCTTATTTAAAATTTTAGGATAAGAAATATTGAAAGGATAATTTGATCTTGAATTTTTCCCTTAGAAAATATGCACTTAACACTTAACACATTTTTGGGATTGAAACAAAGACTTAAAATGTCATAAATAAATAAATAAATAAATAAATGATGAATAAAAAAATCACTTATTAAAACTAAAAAATTATGCCTCAAGAAGCATGATTATTCACGCCTAACAGTGGTCAAAACAAATAAAAATTTTTGGTTTTGTGTCTTTATTTACTCGAGTCCTTAAGCCTGAGGGATGTTTTTCATCTGGTGTTCTAAAATCATCTGGTTTGAGAGTATTGGCTAAAGGACTCACTACCCGAGTAAATTAGAAAGCCTAAGAAAATTAAGAAAAAATATATAAATAAATGGCTTGATGGTTAGAGTTAAATCCCAGAAATCTACACTATCACAATTGCATATTATTTAGGGTTTTATGAGAGATCAAATTATCAATTCAATTTGATTTTTTTAACTTTGATTGATGACAAGATCTTGCATATAAACTAAGTTTAAGGACGAATAATTTTAGGTTAAATTATGATCTTTGATTACTTAAATTTTGGCAAAATTATTTTAAAATTTTTTTCTCTTTCAAAATGTGTTTTCAAAAATGCTAACATTTATTTTTTTCTTTATAAATTTTGTGGCTGTAATCTACTGAAAACCCTTAGGAGACTATAACTCCTCCTCTAGAGGAAACTTAGTGGTTTAAAGACTTACTGCACACGCTCAGTATAGTAGCATCACCCGCGAAAGTGGTGTAATAACATTCTTAGTTTAGTTTTACTTTTCTTGTTTTGCTTAGGGACGAGTAAAAGAAAAGTGTGAGGGTGTGATTAGTCACCAACTCAGCATATTATTATCATATTTTCCTACCCGGTTTACAAAAAAAACACTGCTAAACACCGATTATTGAACTCTTATGCACATATTACATTAATAGGGGCAAAATAGAGATTATGAGCTTAATAGACCCCTTTTTCGAGTAATTAATCAACTTTCTTGAAGACCAAGTCAAATAGCTTTTAGAAGATACATTGAATCCTGAATTAAAAATCATATCTGCAGAAAATACAAGAAACTTATAGTACATAGAGCTCGCAGCTGGGAGCAAACATGGTCAAAAGATCAAGGCCATTGGGCCTAATCAAGTCGTGCAAACGCGACTTTTGCCGCATTTGCGTGGCAAGATCAGGGCCAATGGTCCGATCTTTGATGCCTGTCTTCGTCTCGTGGATTCCCCAGTCTTTACCTATAAATACTACTTGATGGAGCTAGAAATCGACAGAGGAGAGCAGTAGCTAGGTTTCTTCTCCTTCTGGTTTAGTTTAGGATTTCCTCTTTATTTTCTTTGTATTTTCTTTCACTTTCTAAATTAGTATTAGGATAGAGATGGATTCATGAGAAAAAGTGAGGGTTTTTGTAATAAAGAGTGACAATCTAATGCAAAACTTTCTCTTTTATCTATATTGTTTCTTGATCTATTGTAGCTCATTTTTCTGTCTATGGTGATGTCACTACTCACTCACTAACATACTAACACTTGATTGATATTAACCTACATGAATCTAATAGTCTCAAATAAGCCTTACTCTTGCAAGAGCCATTGATGACTCATGATGAAGGGTCTCTAACTCCTACTTACTAACAAACTAACGTGCAAATACTACTTTATTTCATACTTGTTCTCTTATGATTTTGATAAAGTAATTGTACATTGCACCTTATTTGCTAAGTTGGGATACTAATTATTTCTTATGAGTCATGCTTTGAAAAGCTTATTGAAGAACAAGCTTATGAGTAGCCAACGATTTTTTGTGGCGCTTATCACCCCAAGGAGGTTAGCATCGTTAGTGAGAACAATTAGTGGTAAGAGTAGCATGGGTGTCCTTCTTTTTGATCTTGTTTTTGAAACCGTTTTTCAAATGACCTCACTATGCTTCATATTCTTCAATCTCTTTTACTTCTTATTTTCTTTTCTTTTTTTTAAAATTCTTTCGAAACAAAGAAGAACTGTGTAACACTTTTGTGATTCTCCGATAAAATTTCTATTGCCTTCTGTCGTCTCTGTATAACCACTAAGGTATCGCGATAGTATTGAAAAAAATCAAAGCTCCACGAACACACACTCTCACTTCAAAATACACGATGATTTCTTCAACAATCAGCCTCTCACTTCTTCATCGGGGCACCGCTGGCTGTTGCTGAAGTAGACGTGCTCATGAAGCGACATTTTTTTTAAAGTGGCTCGAATGATGTAATGCCGGCCTTCATGCTTATCCATTCCCACAGTAACCAATCGTCCCATCGCGGACACCCTCTGGATCTTGCTTTGTCGAACCACAAATCTCTTGCCTCGATTACCGTGAGGGCCTTTGATTCTTCGTTTCTAAATTTCAAGATAAGAATCTCTCAAGGGTAAGGCTTCTTCATTGTCGATCTCTTTAGGCTCTGAGCCCGCTTCTTCTGAGATCGCCGCCCCTTCCTTGGGATTCTGTGATGGCTCCGCCTTCGTCCTTCGCTGGCGGCGAGGCCGTGCTCCCCACGATTGCGGTTCTGACCCTTGACCAAACCCCTGATGAACGTTTATAGCTTCTCTTTGAGAGTACAGATATTGCCTTTGGGGAGGGTGATTACAACCACCTACTCGCCTTTGAGTCCATCGGTGATTCGGGCGTAAAACCTCTCTGTGGCTGCGTTAGCGTGGCCGATGAGTACGTGCTGATCGATGACCCCGGGAACTGGCCTCGTCTTCCTCACTCAAAAGGTGCTACTCCCCCACTCTCCTCGATCTCTTTCTCTTGTTTTTAGTCTCTCCTATAGGAGTGGAGATTCATTCCTCTGTAGGAGTCGACGAGGACGGGTATAGGAATATGTTGATAGATCATATAGGCAAGGCTGGCACCCTGTCTCCGATGATAAGTATCTCTTCTTCCTGGCCTATTGGGTCTGTCGTTGCCTCGCCTGCAGCCTTACCAAGGAGCCCGTCAAAAGGGAAGTGGTGCTGGCCCCTTCTTGCTCGGTCTCCTCTATTGTTGCCTGAACACTTTCGTTGAAGACGACCATTATTGCTTGCTCAACCTTCCTCCGAACCCTTTTGGATCCTGCAATTTTGGCTGCAGCTCACTTTCTCGGCCACTATGGGTCGTTCTCTACCTCAGGTAGCCCTTTGCATCGGGAAGTCGCGGGCGATCTTCTCTAATTACCTGAGAGTTTGAGAAGGGTAGCTTCGGTTATTTGTTCCATCACTTTTATGAGGGCCACTGAAATCCTTCCTGCCTTCAACGGCTACTACTGTTCACTTCCCGACCACGGAGATAAGGCTTTTCTGGCAGCGGTCCTCCTTCTACGTGCCCTCTTTGTCGGCTTCCTCCGTTGCTCCATCGATGAAGGGTATAATCCCCATGTTGCATAGCGTCAGTTTGGGCTATTACAGGTTATCTGCAGTGCTTGGCTCGGCCAGCCTTGAAGAAGGCTCTCTCTCAGAGTCGCTTCAGTCGTTCAATCCGACCGATGCAGTAACCCTTCTGTCTCTGGCCCATGCGGATGTCGAAGGTAAACCTTTCTCTCGTTTCCTGTCTTTAGCTTTCTCCTCACGTTGCTCGTTTGTTGTAGAGGAGAACCGGCGGCACGCTACCAAAAAAAAAAAAGGGAAGTTTCCGCGCATCGCCTTCGTTTGCTATCACATAGCCCCTGAAGCGTTCTAAGCAAGACGCAACCGCTTCTTTACCCCCTGTTGAGGCCACAGTCTCACACCTTGCCCAAAATGCGAGGACCTTGTCTTCGCCACTCGCTGATGTCCCGGCTAGTCCAAGTCCCCTGTCGGCAAAGAAAAATTAGCAGTTCGCCGGCTGCGACATGGAACACCTCCTCCAGGCGATGGAGTCAGATCACTGCTGGTGGTTGGTATCCGAGCACCCGGCGTCAGAGTGCGGCTGTCTCAGCTGTGACGACGTCTCCCATGCTGACATGCCGACTCTTTGTTTGGATTTCCCCTCACCTGGAGCTTCCCAACTGCATCCATTGACCAAGCAGGTGACTTTGGTGCTCGTTGCCTCCCAGGTATTTCTCAACGATATCCCCTGTTGTAACTAAAAGGTCGACAAACTTACTGTTAAGACGGGCATATTCATTTTCCCACTGGCGCCGGTGACAGCTGCCGGCGCACATTGAGACGGGACCGCCATTCCTTTGTCACCGGCGAAGTCCCCCTCAGAGGTCAATGAAGACGCGGTTTTGTCTAGTGATGGTGGGGTGGTCAGCCTGACTAGTGATCCAGCCTTGGGTAGGGATGGCTATCGGGACTCCCGTTAGCCAGATGAATTTGTTACGAGACGGGTTGAAACTCAAATCATACGAGACGAATCGAATTCTCAGGAGACGAATCGAGTCTCTTGACCTGATTTGCTACACGAATTCGCTGAGACGGGTCGGATCCGTCTCGTATTTTTATTATTTTTTGAAAAAATTGAACTTCTCATTAATTATTAAAACTAACGTTAGGAATTTTTTAAAAAACTAAAAGTGACAGAGAAAATTTAGGAAAAAAAATATGAAATAAAGAGAAAAAATAATTAGAAAATTGTCAAAAATTATTAAAATTGAAATACACAAATTATAATTCTTTTTTGCAAGCTAAGTCATTTTATTAATATCGAAAACTCAATATACAAATCACACAAAAGCTACTATCATTTTCTATGTTTATCTTCAAGTATCAAAGGAAGAGCAGAGGATCCTAACCGTTACTCTTCACTTTGAAATTGATAGAATAATATCGGATCAGATAGCAAGCTGCTCATCTCAATGTACATAAAAAACTACTCTGGTGGTTCTCTTCGTCTTGTTCAAAATCTTCGTCTAGAATGGTTTTTTCTTGTATGTGTCTTTCTGCATCGAACCAGTGTTTTAAGCAAATAACCATCTCCAAGTACTTCGGCATCAATCTGCTCCTCTAGGACATCAAAACTCTACCACCTGCAGAAGAAGCGCTCTAGGACGTGTAAGATTTGTATAAACTTTATGCGGATAAATTGCCATGGATCTAGAATCAATCATCTCAAGAAATCAAATACATATTTAAATCAATACTAAATCATCATACCTGAAGCCATTGATGAACTAAAAGGAAGTAGATGGATGAAGACTTTGATCCTTCTCTTTAATCCTGCAAGAAACCCTAATGCAGACCCTTCTTCTCTCTGTCTCCTTTTCCTTTCACAACCTTGCAAATATGATGGATTCTCTTCTTGCTCACAAATAATGAGCCTAGGTTATATTCTTTTCAGGAGGAGAGAAGAGGGTCCAACATTTACTAAAATAACCCTTGAGATAAAACCATCCATCATGGTTCCTTTATACCTCATGTGATTATTAACATATATATAAATGTAACTTTAATATGGGCATCTTTAATATCAGTTAAGTTTAATTAGGAATCCAATTAATTAACCAAGGTTAGTGGGCCACCTTAATGTGAGACTAACATTCTCCCACTTGGACCACTAAACCGATTAGGTTAAAATTTTAGAAAACAAATAAAAGAAAAGACTCATTTTAAATCATTTTGACTCCATTGGATTCCATACTAAAAAACTTTAACACGTGATCACGAATTTTAAAAACAACAACTGATAAGCCCAAATTATGAAATACTGTAATACTGCAATTAGCTTGGACCACCAATGCGAGTCATAGCGGTTATACAACATCTATGTCATACTCCCTTCTATGTACCACAACATTGATAACCCTTACTAATTGAGTCCATAACCAAAATGACCCCTGTAATTGTCTTGTTAAGACATTTCCTGTTTAACAAACATCCATACATAATATATGCACACATAATTGGATAACAGGAAACACAGAAACAACTTTTATTGCGCAATATTGTCAATTACATAAGTACCAAAAACATACATTTACAGATTGCTCAAAAGACCCATTCTAACAACATGTTCCTTGAATGTCTTTGGAGGCAATCTCTTTGTCATTGGATCAGCAACCATTAAAGTGGTACTTATACTTACAATTGACACTTTCTGTTTCTGAACTCTTTCTCTAACCACCATGTACTTAAGTTCCATGTGTCTGGAACCATTAGAGTACTTACCAATCTTAGAGAAGAAAACGGCTGCTGTATTATCACAATATATCTTCAGTGGCCTGGCAATAGAGTCAACTACACCAAGTGCTGAGAAAAAATTCCGTAACCATAATGCATGATTCGAAGCTTCAAAACAAGCTATGAACTCAGCCTCCATCGTGGATGAAGCAGTGATAGACTGCTTTACATTCTTCCACGAGATTGCCCCACCTGCTAGCAAGAATATGAAGCCTGAAGTAGACTTCCTGCTATCTGGGCAACCAGCAAAATCTGAGTCCGAATAGCCTATCACTTCCAACTGATCTGATCTCCTATATGTGAGCATATGGTCCTTCGTCCCCTGAAGATACCGCATTACCTTCTTAGCTAATTTCCAGTGCTCCATTCTTGGATTGCTCTGGTATCTTCCTAACATCCCAACAACAAAACTGATATCTGGCCTGGTACAAGTGTGTGCATACATCAAGCTCCCAACAGCTGACGCATACGGAACTTTCTGCATTTGACCTTTTCTAAGTCATTTCTAGGACACTGACTCCCACTTAATTTGTCACCCTTCATTATGGGTGCACAACTGGTTGAACACAATTCCATATGAAATCTTTCCAAGACTCGATTGATATACCCTTTCTGAGACAATCCTAGCAATCCTCGAAATCTATCCCTGAAGATCTCTATGCCAATAACATAAGTTGCCTCACCCATATCAACCATCTGAAAGTTCTTGGTAAGATAGCTTTTAGTTTCATACAGTAATCCAATATCACTACTGGCTAACAAGATATCATCCACATACAGAACCAGAAAAATAAACTTGCTCCCACTAATCTTTAGATATATACACTGATCAACAGTGTTTTCTGTAAATCCGAAAGAGGTAATGGTATCATTAAACTTTATATACCATTGCCTGGAAGCTTGTTTAAGTCCGTATATGGATTTCTTTAATTTGCAAGCCAAGTGTTCTTGTCCTTTCTTTGCGAACCCATCAGGTTGCTCCATGTAAATTTCCTCATCCAAATCTCCATTCAGAAAAGCTGTTTTCACATCCATTTGATGTAACTCCAAATCATAATGAGCTACAAGGGCCATAATGATTCTAAGAGAGTCCTTCTTTGATACTGGAGAGAAGGTTTCTCTATAGTCAATGCCTTCTTTTTGAGTGAAACCTTTAGCCACAAGTCTGGCCTTATATCGTTCGATATTGCCTTTAGAGTCGCGCTTGGTCTTAAAGACCCATTTACACCCGACTTTCTTACAGTTATCAGGCAATTCGACCATATCCCAGACTTTGTTTTGGTCCATAGATTTCAACTCTTCATTCATAGCATCAACCCATTTACTAGAATCATTGCATTCTATGGCTTGTGAAAATGAAACTGGATCTTTATTTATCCCAATATCATAATCAGATTCCTGTAGATACACCACATAATCATCTGAAATGGCAGATCTTCTTTCCCTTTGAGATCTTCTCAAAGCTGCCGGTTGTGGTGGTTCTACAACATTTCAATGGCGATATCCTCATGAAGTGGTGAACCAACGTCAATATGTTGTTCTGTTATCTCAGCTTGATGATCAAGCTGAGGGACAACAATTTCTCTTGAATGAAAGGGTATTGGGATATTTACCCTTACCTCCTCAAGATCTACCTTTCTTGGTTCATCACTCCCACTAATTTCGCCATTCTCAAGGAATCTGGCATTACCAGTTTCAACAATTCTTGTACTATGGTTAGGACAATAAAATTTGTACCCCTTAGACTTATCTGGATAACCAATGAAATATCCAGATATTGTTCTTGAGTCTAATTTCTTTTCTTGTGGATTATATATTCTAGCCTCTGCTGGACAACCCCAAATATGTAAATGTCTTAAACTAGGTTTCCTACCAGTCCACAACTCGAAGGGAGTTGTAGGGACTGCCTTACTAGGAACCTATTTAAGATATACATAGCAGTCTTTAAGGCTTCATTCCACAATGAATTAGGTACATTAGAGAAGCTCATCATGCTCCTAACCATATCCATAAGTGTTCGGTTTCGCCTTTCAGCAACACCATTCTGCTGAGGCGTACCTGGCATTGTGTATTGAGCACAAATACTATGCTTTTCTAAAAATTTGGCAAATGGGCCAGGATGTTGTCCTGACTCATCATATCTACCATAAAATTCACCACCTCGATCTGATCTTATGATTTTAACTTTTCTATCTAATTGTCTCTCGACTTCTGTAATGAACACCTCAAGGATGTCAACAGCCTGAGACTTTTCATGAATTAGATACACATAACCATAACGTGACAGATCATCTATAAAGGTAATGAAGTATCTCTCTCCCGTAAAACATGGAATGGAGAGTGGTCCGCAAATATCTGTATGAATTATTTCAAGAAGCTCTTTACTTTTCGTGGCACCTTTCTTAGTGTGTTTGGTTTGCTTTCCTTTTATGCAATTTACACACACATCAAAATCAGTGAAGTCTAGGTTATCCAAATCTCATTTTTCACTAATCTTACTATTCTATCCCTGGAGATATGCCCCAGTCGTCTATGCCACAAGATAGAGGAATTTTCATTAATTAAGCCACGTTTAATACCAACATTCGAATGCAGAGATAATAGAGATTGTGCAAACTCATCATTCAATGAAATTTTATATAAACCATTACATAAAATTCCATGTCCAACCGACATTGAATTAAACATTAAACTGAGTTTTCCACAACTGAATAAAACAGAATATCCAACATCTAATTTGGATAATGACATTAAGTTCCTAGAAATCGAAGGTACATAAAAAGTATCTTCAAGATTCATCTGATGACCCGTCTCTAAGAGTAGTCGGTAAGTACCAACAGCCTCGACCTCCACTTGAGACGGTTCCCCATAAAGACAAATCTCTCACTTTCCTTCGGTTTCCGGGTTGTAAGAAATCCCTGCATTGAATTAGTTATGTGAGTTGTGGCTCCAGAGTCAATCCACCAAGTATTAGAAGGAACTTCAGCAAGATTTGATTCATAACATACAAAAGAAAGATTTATACCTTTCTTTTCGAACCAAGCCTTCCTCTTGTTGCAGTCCTTCTTCACATGTCCTTTTCTGCCACAGAAGTAGCATTTGACAGTGAAAGACTTCCATGACCTCGGCTACTTTCCCCACGGTCATTCCCTTTCTTTGATGGAAACCTCTTACCTCTTCCATATTTACCTTTCTTATGGATAGCTCCTTGAGTTACTGCCAACACTGAGTGATGCCCTTCTTGCCTCAGTCTCACTTCCTCTTGTACACACATACCAGTCAGCTCAATCAGATTCCACTTATCCTTATGAGTATTATAGTGGATCTTGAATGGCCCAAACTGAGGAGGAAGTGAGTTGAGGATGAACTGTACTAAGAAGGATTCATCCACTTTCATTCCCAGTGATCCTAACTTCGCAGCCTTATCAGTCATATTAAGAATGTGTTGTTGAACTCCTCTACTACCATCATATTTCATGGTAGTCAGTTCAGCCATAAGGGTGCCAGCTAATGACTTATCTGCAGACTTAAATCAGTCTTTAACAGCAGTTAAAAGTTCAGATGCATTAGTAGTATGTGGGAGTGAAGAGAAGTAGGGACGTTCACTGAAACATAATAGGACAAGCTCACATTAATCCCTCGAATCAATACAAAATTTTAATTTAATTAAGATGAACTATTGATATCACTTTGATTTCTCCTTTGGCGAAACCTAAGCATATCTAGTGTTCACTCTTTAGGTGAGACTCTTTTATCACCTATGTAGGTCTAATATAATTTATGCTACTTAGACAGTAAGTCATGTTACCTTTGGGTATCCAATTCTATACCACTAAGTTGCATAAATTACACTACCCTACCCCGGTTCCTAATTATTTGAAAGAGACTTTCCTTTGGGCCAGTCCCAATCTCCTAACTAGAACCGCCATCGAGAGTATTATTGTCTTTAATGTCACTTACATTGACAAGTCTTTTATGTAGTTGTATATTCATAAGGTTTACTAACATAGGTCACTTTGGCAACTACTAAATCAATAAGCCTTATGAATACAAAACTAACCAATAATATTCTCTAATCTTTTATTTGAGTAATACTATAATACTTCAATTCTATTACTTGACCAACATCAATCAATATTAACACAATAACTTAAATGTGTAATATACATTTATGATTGAAAATAGACCAACATTAGTCGACTGATCTAGGAACTACTAGTCGACTTGGAACAATATAAGTCGACTATAGTGGAAGTCCCAGTCGACTAAGGTCAAATCAAGTCGACTTGGGGTCAAGTCAAGTCGACTAACTATTATCAAGTCTAGTCGACTAGGTCAAGGTAATAAGTCGACTATACTTGTTATTAGTCGACTGATCATAAATTAAGTCGACTCCTGAAGTCAACAGAGAGCTCCCAACTTTCGAGTCACTCTGTTAGTCGACTTGGGCAAAATTATAAGTCGACTATACCCTAATTAGTCGACTACTCAAAATATCAAGTCGACTATACATTTTATTAGTCGACTACTCAAAATGATTAGTCGACCCCTGTACCGAAACAGAGAGTTCTTAAGTTTCTGGAAAAAATACTTAGTCGACTAGTGTTCGGGCTAGTCGACGAAGCAGTTATCTAAGACAGTTTCTGCTTAATCGATTTAATCCAAAATTAGGGAAAATTAGGGTTTCTAATTCCTGAATTTTAATCCATATTAATTGTACAATTAGAGGAGTATGAACAGGATATTAGGATTATGTAATCCTCTATTAATTCCACAATTAAAAGATCAAAAATTTTATTTTTATGAATTGTTAATCAAAAACCCTAATTTCTCATAATCCATAATCCAAGATGTATTGATTTTAAAACACAGGCTCTGATACCAAATGTAAGATTTGTATAAACTTTATGCGGATAAATTGCCATGGATCTAGAATCAATCATCTCAAGAAATCAAATACATATTTAAATCAATACTAAATCATCATACCTGAAGCCATTGATGAATAAAAGGAAGTAGATGGATGAAGACTTTGATCCTTCTCTTTAATCCTGCAAGAAACCCTAATGCAGACCCTTCTTCTCTCTGTCTCCTTTTTCTTTCACAACCTTGCAAATATGATGGATTCTCTTCTTGCTCACAAATAATGAGCCTAGGTTATATTCTTTTCAGGAGGAGAGAAGAGGGTCCAACATTTACTAAAATAACCCTTGAGATAAAACCACCCATCATGGTTCCTTTATACCTCATGTGATTATTAACATATATATAAATGTAACTTTAATATGGACATCTTTAATATCAGTTAACTTTAATTAGGAATCCAATTAATTAACCAAGGTTAGTGGGCCACCTTAATGTGAGACTAACACTGTAGAGGCCGGATGTGGTAGTATATCTCGGGCCATGGTGGAAAGAAGAGAATTATTTTCTCTGTTCTTTTCACTATGAGAAAACATCAAATCTTTCTCATGGTTCATCATCACTTTCATTTATTTCTCGTCGCAACATATGACTCACCCACAACGACACTTTTTGAGTCGTTGAGGGTTAAAAAATAAAAAAACAATATAGGCGTCATACAATAATTTTCCCCTCTCATAAACTTTAATAATATAAGGGTTTAAAAAAATAAGAGGGGGTCGGTGAAAATTTTTCCTGACCTGATTCATCTCATGATACGTCACGAGACGAATCAGACCAGTCCCGTATCCACGGGACGGGTCAACCCGTATGACCCGATACGGGGAGAATAAAGGTTTACCTGTATTCACCCGTATTCACACTGTGCAACTCATACGAGTCGCACACTGCGAATCAGGGCGGGTCGAATCGGGTCAACCCGCCCCGATAGCCAACCCTAGCCTTGGGTATTGCATCCCCTCCTACCAGCATAATGGCTTCAGTGGGTGACACTTCAGTAGCTGACCATTATGCCCCTCACATTCGTCTCCTATACCTCCATCTGCCTCTTTTTGAGTTTCTGGTGAGGACCTCCCCCAAGGATAACATATTGCTCCCCTCCTCAGCTTGTTCGGTATCGAAAACTTTGGTGGGTGTTGAGGTCCCTAAGCCACCTGAGCCCATTATTTATCACTCATTTTCGGTGCAATAGGTGATGCTAATCAAATATGCGAAAGTTCAAAATTATTTACAGTTACTGACACAATATGTAGGCAGATATAAATCAAAAATAAATGCAAAGATAAATAAAGAGATATAAAGTCAAGAATGAAACAAATTTCACAAACACGATGAATTTGTTTTCGAGGTTCGATCCACTTATCAACGTCCCCGTCTCCAACTCCCATGTAGATGCAATCACTATAATCGGTTCGCAAAAATGAAATATGCTTTCAATTGTGATCCTACAAGATCACTTGGAACCGCAACACTTACAACAAGATCCCTCTGGATCACCTTGAAGCCTCAACTCCCACAACATTTTGTGATCCCGCAAGATCGACTTACCATTGCCTCTCTCACTAGAGGTATACAACTAATACAACAAAGAACAAGGTGTGATCCTCTCTTGATCACAGAAACACTCACAAATTTATAGGCCCTATAGCTATAGATTAAGAACTGAACACTCAAGCTTTTGTGTGTGAGAAACTTGAAAAATTGAAAAAGAGAAGCTTAGAAATTTGTCAGAAAACTCTCAAAGATTTCGAAGTTGATTGAGTACTGAAAAACTCTGTAAATCTTATTGTTAAAACTTCTTGTTAAACTCTGCAAAATAATTAAAATACATAGAAAAATAATTTAAAAAATGTTTGCTAAAATAAAGAAAATAAAAGTCAATTAGCTGACAAAATGGGTGCAGGACTTTCAGTAGTTAACGATCACAAACGACTATATTTCTAAAACGCAGAATTTATTTTCGAAAGCATAACAGTGGCCATCAAAAGTACGTTCGACAGGGCCAAGTTTTCAAAGACTGAACTGTCAAAAAGCGATCAGTTTTATAATCATCTGAACACTCTGAAAAATGCTGTCGAAAATCAGTTTGGAGCTGTCGAAAACTCTTTTTGACAAGTGAAAAACACTAATTAAGCTGTCAAAAATGAGTCTGTCTTGAACTTTCTGAGCTCTCTGGAAGATGCTATTGAAAGCGGTGCACATGAGCTGTCAAAAGTTCTTCAGCTCAAAATTAAATACGTGTACACTTAGTAGTCATTTTCGAAAGCTATTGAATGAGCTGTCGAAAATGGTTCAGCATTTTCTGATTTTTCTAAAACTTATTTAAAATCAATTTTAATTTCATAAACAAAATAAGTTTCTTCAAATACTTTTGAGCCATAATATGTATAGATAAGCTCCACTACATATTTCAAACGGTAAAACGCATTTTTGAGATTTAATCTATATTAAAATCGATTTTTCACTAAAAGTAAATTTTCTAAAAACTATACTCTAAATGGATGTGTGTATATCTATTTGAAAAACTCTTTTAAACCATCGGACAATTTTTTGTGTGCGCATTATCGAGCTTGAGCTATCAATTCTGTAATCTGAAATTTTAACACATTTTCTAAACTTACAAACACAAACTTTATATCTTGAAAAGTAAAGTCTTCATATAGATGTCTGATTTGAATCCGATCTCTTAAGCTTCAATCTTCAACAAGAGATAGTCTAATGTGTATCAATTAAGATTGAGCTTCACTGTTTAATCTTAAATAATCTTCTATTTTAATCGATAACATATATTCTCTTACAAACAACTTTAAGATCATCAGTTTCATAACTACATGAGCTGAGAATCATCAAAACATGAGTGACTGAATTTTTGGGTCAACAATTTCTCCTTTTTTTGATGATGACAAAACTCATAGAGTTATATATGCATAGATTAGAGTGAAATTTTATTAAAACTCTCCACATAGACATGAACACAAATATTTTCAATTAAAGCTCAATTTGATATCAACTATACACAGATATGTTCAATATATTCAAATAAAGTTCAATTTGATATCAACTATCACAAATATATATGCATATACACAAGATACCAATTCAATTATTCATTCATATGCATACACCATCCAACCATTCATAAACAAATAAACATCCAATCACAATTTAGTTCAGAGTAAACCAAATATTCATACCATAACCAATTTCAAAGTCAAATAAATAATCAAATTAATTACAAACCAAATTGGTTACAAACCATCCAGTACAATCCAAAAGATAAACTGAAATATCCATTACATATAAATTCTTAAAACCAAAGATAAACTAGAGAATTTCAAAAAGTCTTCAAAATAACTCCATAATCTTTCTCCTTTTCGTCATGCGTCTACAAAGGGATGCGTAGCTCAGTCTTCTTCTTCTGACTCAGTTTCATAAGAGCAGTCTGAAGTCTTTAGTGGTAACCTAGAAACATCCTCCAGTACAGGGTCTGGAGTGGCAACCATATTGAAGGGTAGAATCAAAAGTTCAAGAGGTGGATTAGAAACATCCTTTGCAAGATTAATATGCCAAAATCTAAAGAGCTGAGTGAGTAGCATACAAAAAAGTAACCTATCAGATAGTAGGTGAGTGTTGGAAAGAGAGAGTTTACTGATGGGAAAGTTGACAAGGATCGTCGAGGGTCGTCGAGTGATCGCCAAGGAGGTCGACGACAAAAGGACGAAGGAAGAAGCAGCAGCACAGCAGCAGAAAAGCAGCAGGTGCAGGTGATCGGTCGACCGGTCTCGTCGATCACCCGCAATATCAGAAGATCGGTCGACCGGGCAGTCGACCGAGTCGACTGACTGTAAACACCCAACTCTCTGTTGGGCACCCGGTCGACCGACCGGTCGACCGGTGGAAGCGGTCGGTCGATCGCTCGGTCGACCGACAAGCGGGTGCGGGCTGCGAGTGCAGGTTCAGAAATCTGTTGTATTTAAGGACTGTTGTTGGTTTTCTAGGGTTAAGCATCTTTGAGAAGGATCTGAAGGCTGGGTTTGCTGGAGCTCTCTTGCAATCAAAGAGGCTACTAGTAATTGTAATCATCTTCCAAGTAAATTAATCTCTCTTTTGATTGCCCCGAGGACGTAGGCATTGAGGCGGAACCTCGTTAAATTGTTTGTTTGCTTGTGTGCTTTCTCTTGATATTTTTTGTACTGTTTGGGATTGTTCTTCGTGCTTGGGAGATTCAGGGGGATCCTCATCAGGTTGTTGTCGTAGGCGCAACAAGTTGTATCAGAACTTCTAGGCTTCGCTTGGGATTTCTGAAGATTCGGGGGGCTCGAGATCTGATTCGGTGGAGATCGTGTGTCGATCTCAGATCAGAGGTATTCGTGTTCGTGAGATCGTGTGTCGATCTCAGGAGGACGCAAGGAGGGCTCGTGGAATCTGTGGTGGAGTAGATCCGGAGAGAAACTCGATCTAGGGTTTCAAGGGAAAGGTAAAAAAAAAATCAATTTTTATCTGAGTAGTGATCTATTTCCAGTTGGTTGTTCTTCCGCATAGATAGAGGATCAAGTAATCTCAATGGTAGATGAAATTGCTTCGGTTAAGACCATGAATCCTCACCCGAGGATTGATGTTGTCAAGTTCAACGGTACAAATAACTTCGGGATGTGGAGATGTGAGGTTATGGATGCACTGAATGCATCGAACCTCGAGGACACTCTCCTATTGGAGAAGAAGAAGAGCACGATCACTGATGAAGAGTGGGCAAAGATGAACAGGTCGGCGTGTGGGTTGATACGTTCATGTTTATCGCAAGACATAAAATACCTTGCACAACATGAGACGTCGGCGAAGCATCTGTGGGAAACCCTTGAGAAGAAATACCTGACGAAGAGTGTTGAGTCCAGGTTGCATCTTAAGAGTAAGCTGTACAGATTTCAGATGAACAAGGGGAGCACAGTGAATGAGCACATCAACCGATACACGAAGCTTCTTATAGACTTGGTGAACGTGGATGTCATTGTAAAAGAGGAGGACAAGGCGATCATCTTCCTGAACTCACTTTCGGAGGAGTATGAGACATTCACACTAACCTTTATCAATGGAAGGCAGACCTTGGATTACAATGAGGAATCGTCTGCACTGACAAGTTATGAGACGAGGAAGAAGGAGAGACATCCTTCTCAGTCAAGCTCATCGGTGGAGGCACTGGAAGTAAGAGGCAGAGGTTCATCGAGGAAGGGCAAGGAGGTTAGAGGAAGATCAAAGTCCAGGTCGGGCTATAGGGATCTGAGGAAGAACCAGTGTGCCTTCTGTAGAGAAATAGGGCACTGGAAAGTGGACTGTCCGAAGTTCAAGGGGAAGAAGGAGTCGAAGGCTGAAGCAAATCTATCAAAGGTGACGAATACTCAGAGGAGTAGTTCACAGGCAGATGGATCAGATTCGGACTCGTCAGGTTTCTCGTTTTCAGTCAGTTCTCCCATCATTGGTAACTCATGGAAAGATGAGTGGATTCTGGATACAGATACAACATACCATGCGTGCCCTAATCGGGGCTGGTTTTCTAACTTTGAGAAGCTGGAGGGGTGTTCGGTCGTTATGGGCGATGATCACCCATGTAGCATGGAGGGTGTAGGTATAATCCGAATCAGGATGTTTGTAAGGGAGCTGAAGGGAGTGAGGTATATACCTCAGTTGAAGAGAAATCTCATCTCCGTGGGAATTTTGGAAGCATCGGGCATGGTGATATCTGTTCGAGATGGCGATCTCAGGATGATCAGAGGCTCGATGGTGGTGATGAAGGGCGTCCGCTGAGACAATCTCTACTACTTGAAGGGTAGTACGATTACAGATCAGGTGGAGACTTCGAGTTCCTCAGAAGATGGTGGCCCGGAGGTCTGACAGGGAAAGGTCGGACAGGAAGGAGAAAAATCTTTGCAAGCTCCTGCAAAGATGGAATCGCTGGAAGGTGCTGCTATCAGCGAGTTGGAAGGTGAACACAGTGTTCTGGACAAGAAGAAGGTGAGATTCAGCACCAGTACTCACCGCAATGAAGGTCTTCTTGATTGTGTTCAATGAGCGTATGGGGACCTGCTAAGACGGCATCGCTTGGAGGTCACAGGTACTTTGTCTCTTTTGTTGATGGTTCATCTAGGCAGGTTGGATATATCCCATGAGACAAAGGGTGAAGCCCTAGATGTGTTGGTGAAGTGGAGAGGAAGAATGGAGAGGCAGATAGGTAGGAAGATAAAGGAGCTTCAGATTGGTAATGTTGGAAAGGACATGCACAAATTCCTACGATTTGGCCAGAACACAGGTATTGTTACTCACTTCACGACAGGTACAGATGGGTTGGCTAAAGATGTAGTCCGTTCCTTGCTGGAGGAGGTTCGGCGGTTGTTGTCTAATGCAGGATTAGACAGGTCGTTTTGGGCTGAGGCGACTGAGTATGCTAGCCATCTCATGAATAGATCGACTGCGATAGGACGTAAAGCTCCATTGGATATTTGGTCTGGGAAAGCTGCTCAAGATCATTGTTTGCTGCGGGAGTTGGAAGTCCGGCCTACTTCAGTGCCAAGAATGGCAAGGTGAATCCGCGAGCAAAGAGGTTTGTCTATTTGGGCGTCAAGAGGAGCAGCTACAGGTTGTGGGACCCCGAAGACAAGAAGATCATGATGAGCAGGCATGTCACATTTGGAGAGACTTTAGTGTTGAAGTCCACCATCTCTCAGCAGGTAGAGAGGACGGAGACCAAGGAAGGATCGCAGCGGGTGGAGGTTGATGCTACTCCATCATCTCCAGTTGGTTCGGCATTAGAGGAGACTTCACCGAATGTGACACCGGGTGGAGATCATGAAACCAAGGGTGATGCTGAACAGGTTGAAGACATTGTTGAGGATGTCGAGTTGTTTACAGCTATTGGAACCAAGGTGAAACCACGCTTGTGGGGAAAGAAGCATGAATCTCAAGCTTGTGATCGTGACAAGCTCAAGTTGAAGGCCATTGTTCTCCATGATGGTCGTGAGGAGGTTCATATGACTCAGTCTGACATGTTCGCTGCTGCAGATACAGGTACCAGTGCTTGAGCTTGATGAATCTCATCTAAATGAACTACGGTTGGCTTGATCCTTTTGGGCAAAGGTACGTAGGCAACCGTAAAGGCGCAGCCAGTTGGTGATGCAACCCGTATGAAGCTATTTGGGTTCTTGAGAAGCTGTTTGGATCTTCACGTAGAGGTGAAGAGTTGTGGCCGATGGAATTTCACGTAGAGGTGGAGAGGCTTCACGTAGAGATGAAGTGTTGTGGCAAGTTGGACTTCACATGGTGGTGAAGTGTTGTGATCTCGATGAACATGTTGATCTTCCGGTGAGAAGATGTTGAGCTTGCATAAGGAGTGGTGTGCATCCAGTTGAAGCCGATATGTTTGGTGGGCTCTACGCAGACTTTGTTGGACCGTCAGTAGAAGACAGGTAGACTAGATAGAGCTAGTCAATTGGAGAGTCAGTGTTGGCTCGTGAGGAAGGCTTCGTGAGGTCGTGAAGTTGTGGAGTAGAAGCCACAGTTTGGTGATCGGCATGTATGAAAATTCTCCTAAGGTGAAGTGCAGGGAAGGCATGTGCGATGTTTTTCATGGATAGCTGAGCTAAAAATTCCAAGCCGAGATCGTGTGTCGATTTCGTCGAGATCGTGTGTCGATTTCGTCTGGTGCGCGCAAGCCGAGATCGTGTGTCGATTTCGCCGAGATCGTGTGTCGATTTCGCCGAGATCGTGTGTCAATTTCGCCAGGTGAAAGACTGGGGTACGTTGGAGATCGGCTCAGATTTGGAAAATCTTCGCCGAGGTGGAGAATTGTTGGAAAGAGAGAGTT
Source organism: Agave tequilana (assembly GCA_038442645.1). Lineage (NCBI taxonomy): Eukaryota > Viridiplantae > Streptophyta > Magnoliopsida > Asparagales > Asparagaceae > Agave > Agave tequilana. Next base: position 31,111 of record JAVJIF010027991.1, on the reverse strand, counting down.
TACTGATGGGGAAGTTGACAAGGATCGTCGAGGGTCGTCGAGTGATCGCCAAGGAGGTCGACGACAAAAGGATGAAGGAAGAAGCAGCAGCATGGCAGCAGAAAAGCAGTAGGTGCAGGTGATCGGTCGACCGGTCCGGTCGACCGCCCGCAGTATCAGAAGATCGGTCGACCGGTCCGGTCGACCGCCCGCAGTATCAGAAGATCGGTCGACCGGGCGGTCGACCGAGTCGACTGACTGTAAACACCCAACTCTGTTGGGCACCCGGTCGACCGATCGGTTGACCGATGGAAGGGGTCGGTCGACCGCTCGGTCGACCGACAAGTGGGTGCGGGCTGCTAGTGCAGGTTCAAAAATCTGTTGTATTTAAGGGCTGTTGTTGGTTTTCTAGGGTTAAGCATCTTTGAGAAGGATCTGAAGGCTGGTTTGCTGGAGCTCTCTTGCAATCAAAGAGGTTATTAGCAATTGTAATCATCTTCCAAGTAAATTAATCTCTCTTTTGATTGCCCGAGGACGTAGGCATTGAGGCCGAACCTCGTTAAATTGTTTGTTTGCGTGTGTGCTTTCTCTTGGTGTTTTTTGTGCTGTTTGGGATTGTTCTTCGTGCTTGGGAGATTCAGGGGGATCCTCATCAGGTTGTTGTCGTAGGCGCAACAGTGAGAAATAGTCATGATACAATGATCACCTTAGAAAGTTTTACACGAAAGACAGATAAGAGACAATAAATAAGAAAAGAAATACATTTCGTTGCTCCATTCAAAGTTTTAGATTCAGAGACAACATTGTGCAGTAGGATTTTGCAACAACTTGGCTTCGAGGAGTGAAAATAGTAACATCTTCATTTAGAATAAAAAAGTGATTAAGATCATTATGGATCAAACGAGAGGCATATTCACGAGAATGGCCTTCAGAAAACAGATTGAATGAAGATAAAAATTCATTGTATATATCAAATTCTTGATTTTTAATATCAAGAAAACTTGCAAGATCATCACAACTCATCCTAATATCTATGCCATTCACTCGACTGAAAAGAATACTGTCTCTGACAATCAAGTTAGCATTAGAAGATCTGAATAAGATTAGGATAATAATTCTCGTGTTCAAAAATCTATCCAACTGGAACAAAGAAAAGGAATTCAACATTAAATTTGCCAAGATCTTCGAAATTTATTTTCCTAACATGTAGATTATCTTCTTAGAAAAGATGGAGTCAAAATTTCGTTGGGCGTGATTGCTCATAAATTTTGGGAGTGAATAATAGAGGATTTGATGAAAATTCACCACGACCTCTTTTCCCAAGAGCTATGATGAAATAATAAGGATAGCAAGAGAATAAAGATATAGATTGAAAACAGAAGAGCGAGATAGAGAGATTTTACCAATATATGAAAACTAGGGTTTGTAGATAGAACTCAAATGAAATCCAGTCAAAAAAGAGAAGTTTGACGAAAATCTAAGCAAAGACAAGGTTAAAACAAGTAGAAATTGAGTAAAACTTGGTTGGAGTGGTGAAATTTGAGTTAGGAAGACAAAATAGAGAAGAACAAGTCTGTGGATAGAGAGAAGTCGAAAATAATAGATTGAGTTTCAACAGATTTAGGGTTTTAAAGACCGACTCCATACAGCTTTTCACTAGCTGTCAAAAATGATTTTGACAGCAAGTCAAACTCTAATTCTGAGCAAATAAAAATTGATTTTCGAAAGTCTTGGTTTTAGCTTTCGAGAGTTGATATTTGATACTTAGAAAAAATATTTGAAAATTTTGCGAAAACTTTTAAATAAAATTCATAAAAATATTTAAAAATAAGCATAAATATATATTTATAAAAAATAATCATATAAATCCAAAAAAATTCAAGAAAACTTTATTTTTATTCACTAAATTAACATAGTATCATATACTAAACATGTACGCAAACTTAACTATCCAATATGCATAGATTTAATTCACTATAAATAAATGAAAATCTGTTTAAATCAAATTGTTTAGTAATTCAGCAAGTTGCAAATCAATTGGCACATAATCAATCATAATATCACCTTTTTCATAATGTTTTTAAAAAAATAATATATAATCTCTATGTGTTTGATTTTATTATGTTGATTTGCATTCTTTGTCATGTTTATCCTGCTCGTGTTTTCACATAAAACTCCGATATGTTCAAACTGCAAATCATAATCCTAGAGGGTATGTTTCATAAAGAGAACTTATTTACAACAAGCTTCAGTTGCAACATACTATGTCTCGACAGTTGAGAGAGCAACTGAGTTTTGTTATTTAGAAGATCACAAAATAAGACAATTTTGAACAAATTGACAAGTTCTACCAGTACTCTTTCTCTTAACTCTACAACCAGTATAGTCAGCATTCGAATAATTAGTCATTTCAAAGTGACCGATTTTCGGATATCACAAACACATGTCAATCGTTCCCTTAAGATATTTGATAATATGCTTTACTGCACTCAGATGGGACTCTTTGGGACAAAATTAAAATCTAGAATATAAACATACACTAAACATGATGTTTGGTCTACTAGCAGTTAAATACAATAAACTTTCTATCATACTTCTATATAATTTAATATCAATATTTTTACCATTCTTATTTTTTATCAAGCTTAGCCATAGGAGTCTTACTTGTTTTTGCGTTATCAAGTCTAAACTTCTTGATCAACTCTTTTATATACTTAGCTTGATTTAGAAAGATTCCATCACTTCTTTGTTTGCTTTGTAGTCGAAGAAATAATTAAGCTCACCCATCATACTTATCTCGAACTCATCCTTCATACAATTTTCAATTTCTTGCGCAATAGTCCGTTGATAGAATAAAAAATAATGTCATCCACATAAATTTGAATAGTCAGCATATCATTCTTAACATACTCAGTAAACAAAATGGTATCAATGTTACTTTTAGCAAAACTCTTTTCCAAAGAAAATTGATAAGCCTCTTATATCAAGCTCTTGGAGCTTGTTTTTAATTGTAAAGAGCTTTTTCTAACTTAAGTACATGTAGGATCGACAAATCCCAGGGTTGTTCCACAAACACTTCTTCTATATATCATTTAAAAAACGTTTTTTTGCATCCATTTGATACAATTTAAATCTTTATAGCAAAAGCTAGAGTCATATGTATGGCTTTGAGCCATGTAACTGTTGCAAAGGTTTCATCAACATCGATTCTTCGACTTGATTGTAACCATGGGTAACTAACCAAGTCTTATTTCTAACTACATTGCCGTACTCATCTAACTTATTCCTAAATACCCATTTACTACCAATAATCGGCCCACCATCGGGTCTAAGAACAAATTTTCGCACTCGGTTACGTTTAAATTTATTAAGCTCTTCTTGCATTGCAAGTAACTAATATGAATTTAATTCGGCTTCGTGAATGTTTTAATGTTCTATGTGAGATATAAAAGTTAAACTACTATAAATATCATGCAGTTTAGACCTAGTAGTTACTCTCTTGGAAACATCACCGATAATGAGCTCCTTGGGGTGACTAGAAACATATCTCCAATTCTTTGGTAGCTGTTGAGTTTCTTCTTGTTTTTCCTTGTACTCCTTCATTTTGTTCTTTTTCTTCATCAATATTTTCAGCAGATGTGTTCTTGATTGATGTGTTTTTCAATTCTTCACCTATATTCTCATTTTGAGTATCTACAACATAATTAACAAACATATTAATTCCTTAAATTTAACATGCATAGGTCTTTAATAGTTAAAGTGGATTCAATAAACAACTCTATATGCTTAACTAGTTGAAGAATAACTAATAAATATGCTTTTATATGATTTTGCATCAAATTTACTCAAAACATCTTTTATGTTTAATACAAAATACTTGCAATCAAAAACTTTGAAATAAGGGACATTAGACGTGCACAAGTGAATAACTCATAGATGTTTTAGTTAATTCTTGCAAAAAGAACTCTATAAATAATAGAACATGCCGTGTAACATCTTTCGCCCACAAGTTGGAAGAGCATATTGATTAATCATGGTTTGGGCCATATCTTATAATATTCTATTTTTTCCTTTCAATAAATTCATTTTGTTGTGGAGTTTTAGGGCAAGGGAACTCATGTTTAATGTCATGTTCTTCATAATATGTAATGAAAAAGTGGTTTACAAATTCACCATCTCTATCATTACGGACACGAATAACGGATGAAACTTTTTCCTTTTCAAGTCTTTTACATAAGATGTTGAAATATTAAAAAGTCTCATCTTTATATTATAGAAAGAGAACTCATGTGCATCTAGAATAGTCATCAACAAGAATATACAATAACATACACATAACATGTTCTTCCTAAACTCTTGGTTTTGGTAGGACCAAATAGGTCCATGTATATCAATTTTAAAAGTACGAGTTGAAATGATATCTTTAATTGACTTGAAAGAGGTGTTTGTTTGCTCTCCAAATTGGAAAGCATCACAAACACAATCTTTTTCAAACTTCAATTTAAGAATACCTTTAACTACGTCTTTAGACCCGATACAGGAGAGATGGTAAAAAGAAACATAATGTAACCTCCAATGTCATAACTAAAGTTCTTCATATATAGCAGTTAAACAAGTTATATTACTATCTAGATTAAGCATATCAATTGTATAAACATTATTCTCCCTATATTCAGTCAATAAACATGCATTGTGTATATTAATCACATTGCAACGAGTGAAATCAAATATAACTCTTAAGTCTTTGTCACTAATGCTTAACAAATTATGTTTGAGACCATCAACTAAAACTACATTTTCTATTAATGGAGATGTACCAATTTTAACATTACTGATATCGATAATTTTTTTTGAATCATCTCCAAAGGTGACGGAGCCACGTTCACAGTACTTGATAGGACTGCAAAATTATTGACGTCACATATCATGTGTCTCGAGAAACTGCTGTCAAGATATCATCACTCTTTACGTCGCGTGATCTTGATGTGTACCTGCATCAACAAATTTAGATATAGCTTTTGGTGCTCAAATCTTTTTAGGTCCTATAAGATTAGTCTTACGAACTCAAATATATTTATTTATAGCATTAATTCTATCATAACAAAACTTTGCTAAATGATCTTTTCGGACGCAATGTATACATTTGTACACTTTAACATATATGTGTGCATGGTGTATATGCCATGGGGTATGTGTGGTGTTCTTTGGAATTTGTTTCTTTTGAAACATAGATTCTAATCTATTTTTATCAAAAACATATTTGCTTAAAGTTGAGCTTAAATAATTTATTTTCTATTTCATTTTATTTATTCTTTGTTATCAATAGAAATCTTGTTGTTCTTTGTGTAACATGTGCTTATTTGTGAATCAAATTCCTTTTTAATTTTGTTGTGAGAAATAGTCAAATCTCCTTTTCTTTTAACACAATTTCTAATTTAGATGACAAAGTATTGTTTTCCTTTTTCAGTTTGAAATGCTTAATTCTACTTTTCCATTACTGTTGGCCCAAAGGCCATTAGCCCTATATCTTAGTGGATATTTTGATGATAACAAAACATATCTAGTTATGTATTTAACAAGTTTTTGTTTACAAGAATTTCAGGTTAAAAGGTCGTTTTTGACGGCTCCGCAAATAAGACTCACACGTTTGGAGTTCGCCAAAATTTGCATTCCCAAGCCAAGCACAATAGGATGCTCTGGGAACAAGATGTTAAAGAGAAGACCAAGCCAAAGATCAAGTTTATGAAGAACATCAAGATTTGTATTTGTATTTTTGTTATTTTAGATCTTTTTGTCAAAACCTAGATGATAGAAGTAGAGTTATGGGATTTACACTTACACACACTTTTTATATTGGTTCTAGACTTCAAAATAAGTTTCAAAATTTTATTTCCAAGTTAGAGTTAAAGATAAACATGTTTTTGGAAATAAGTTTTAGAAACTCTAAGTTTTGGAAAAATAATATTTGGAAAAACAAGTTTTTATCAAAGGAATTTCTATCAAAATATTTTAATCTATTAGAGTAGTGACATGTGCTCACACTCTAGTGTTTACAAGATCCAAAACTTTATATCTTAGACCTATACCCAAAAACCAAGATTTCTGGATTCTGGCAGTTCTGATTTTTCAAAACTGACAGCATCCAGTCGACCGTACGGTCGACCGATGCGCACATTCTGTGCATGTGCGTATCAGCCGACCGACCCGGTCGACCGAGCACTCTGCAGTGCTCTCGGCTAAATTGGGTCGACCAGGCGGTCGACCGAAGTCCCCCAACGGTCATATTTTCGACCGTTGGCGGTCGACCGACCGGTCGACCGATAGCTGTCAGAATCTCTGACAGATTCCAACAGCTAGTTTTTCTGACAGATTCTTTTTGTTTTTTTAATCCCAACGGATCTATGGTGTAGTTTTTGGCCCCTATAAATAGGAGGTCACTTCATATTGATATGACAACTATTTTAGAAGAATATACACATCATTTTCAAAAGATTTACAAGTTTTCAAAAGGCTTCCTTTTACAAAAGATTTTCTCTCCAAAAGCCCTAAAGTTTTAGACACCTACTTGAAGTCTTTACCTCTACTTCTCTCTAACTTTTGCACTACACAATCTCATAATTCCACATCTACATTTTGGTTCTAGGATTGTGCAAGTGAGCGTATTTGTGATCAAGTGTGATCAATCTTCTTTTGAGTGAAGTTGTAGAGGCATCGGCCTCAAGGCGAGCTAGTGTGCTCAAGGTGGTGTTGCGGCATCACGAGAGACGGGACAAGTGTGTCCTTGTATTGGTGATCCAGTGGGATCTTCAATAGTAGAAATCCTTCAAGTGTGAAGGCGGGGACGTAGAGCGTGGCTCGAACCTCGGAAACATATCTGCGTGTTTGCGTTTGCTTAAATATCTCTAAACTCTAAACTCCTTAATTCTTGCACTGTTGATTGCTTCATTTATTGTAAGTCTTTCATTTGAGCTTATTGTGTTGGTTAATTTTTTAAATTCCGCATTTGTGACCATTTACATATAGCCATCACCTATTCACCCCCCCTCTAGGTGATTTCAATTGGTATCAGAGCCTAACCCTACATTTTTGGTCTAACAGCCTTAGGGAGATCCTTATTTGGCTATATTCATTTGTTGCATTCATTTATTATATTCATACTTATTGTGCATTCATGGCTTCACTCGACTTTTCTAGCATCAAGTCCCCACCCAAGTTTGATGGTTTGAACTTTCCTATTTGGAAGGTCAAAATGAACCTATTCCTTAAGTCCCTAGGAGTTAGAGTAGCTAGGGCCATAACCAAAGATTTCATTGAACCTACCACCGATGAGAGCTCATGGTCCGAGGACACCTCCAAGGATTATGAAGCTAATGCTAGAGCCCAATATGCATTAACCCAAGCATTAAATGAGGATGATTTGTCACGCATCATAAATTGTAAATCCGCATTTGAGGTTTGGAACATTCTAATTGTGACTCATGAGGGAACGTCACAAGTCAAAAGAGCCAAGATTGACTTGCTACGTTCTCAATATGAGAACCTTTATATGTTTGAAAATGAAAGCATTGATGACATGCTCACTCGTTTTACTAAGATCACTAACGCTTTATCTTCTTTAGGAGACAAGATCGACAATGACCAAAAGATTCGCAAGGTCATTCGGGCTCTTCCCAAAGCTTGGGAAGTCAAGGCTACAACTCTCAAGGAGCTAAACGACAAAGAGGAGATGGACTTCTCCGGCTTCATTGGTAATCTCAAAACCCATGAGATGGAGATGAAGGTAAGAGAAGAAAGGGAGGCACCCAAGAAGAAAACAATCGCCTTCAAAGCCACTCCAACCACTATTGAAGAGGACGACTCATCAGAGGATTGCGATGAGGACTTTGCCATGCTTATCCGGAAGGTAGGCAAAATGTTTTATAGGAAAGGGAGGCAAAGCAACTTCCGGAGAGGGAAACCTCAAGAAAGATATGAGAAGAAAAGAGAAGAACCGGTCCTTACTTCCATTGCAAGAAGATCGGACACCTTATTGCGGATTGCCCCGCTCTCCAAGCCACAACCTCCAAGAACGGCCATAAGAAGAAGAAAGCTATGGTGGCCACGTGGGATGACACGGAGTCGGAATCCGAGGAGGAAAACGACGCCGCGCACATGTGCTTCATGGCACATGGGGAGGATGCAACCAAGGTAACTCTTGACAACTCAATAGATGATGATGAGCTAACCATGGATGAGTTAGCCCAATTCTTTGAAGAACTACAACATAGATATGAGATTTCTCAATCTCATAATAAAAAGTTGAAAAAGGAAAATGATGCTTTGAAAAATAAGATGGATATTGTAGTTAAAGAAAAAGATGATTTAACTAAGGCTTTTAAGAATCTAAAAATTGATTTTGAAAAATATAAACTAGCTTGTAAAGGTAAAACCCTATTGCATCATGTAATAAAAATGAATTTGTAGAAATTCAAAAACGTGTTGAAAATTTGGATAACACTTTAAAGAAGTATGCTTTTGATCTTAACAAATTCGCATCTAGATTTCCTAAGGGAGTAACCCAAGGGAAACATACACACCATGTACATGCACGGAAACATGCACACACACATAAACATGCATACATGTATGGTAATGGTAGAATTTACATTTGCACGCATCGTGGCCGCAAAGGCCATTTAGAAAAGTTTTGTTTTGCTAAAAATAATGTGCATAATAAATATGTTTGGGTTCGTCCCGGTACTAACCCTAAAGGACCCAAAAGATATGGGTACCAAAAGACCCACCAATTTTAGATGAAACAGGTGGATCTACTTCCTCCAAGACTTAGGGGGAGACGGTGCCCGGGTGGTGGATGCAACAAAGCCCAAAGATCACATCAAGCTTGCATCGCTATCGTGGAGGCACCTATATTTTGGAGATTGCCCATGTTCGGTAACTTCTCCATTTAAAAGTTTTTGACTTTTGTGTATGTATACAATTGCATAGAATTGTTAGTTTACTTTTATGCTACAATGATACATGTTAACTATACATCTCTATCATGATTGTGTACATGCCATGCTTATTGTAATTTTATGTCTTTTATGTTACTATATGTCCACATGTACAATTTTGATGATATACCGATACACCTTTTATTTCAAAATTAAAAATAAATTTTGTAAGATTTCATGTTTAATGCAAATACCTTAGAGATGGCAATTGCGCACCTCAACTCATTCAAGAGGAATCAAGAGGATGAAGTTCAGAACCCGTCACTGGGTATTCGGCTTCAACATCTCTAAAACTTTGTCTAAAATATGAAAAATAAAATAAAAAGGATTGTATGTAATTTTGGATGATATGTTAACTTAATCAAGACTAAAACATATGTTTGATCCTGTATGTTAAATATATCATACTTACATTTAATTAAATTCCCTTTAAAAAAAATTTTTTGGGCTGCTGCTTCAGACTGCCTTTCAGGCAAAGACGGTCGACCGACGCTAGCTGCGGTCGACCGACTTTGCTTGAAATAAATTAACTTTATTTCTGTTCTTTTATCGGTCGACCGAAAATAGGTCCCGGTCGACCGCTGTAAGTCTGCAGAACTCTCGGGTTGTTCGAGTCGACCGACCGGTCGACCGCTCTGAGATTACAGAGCTCTCGGGTTTTCTGGGTCGACCGACCGATCGACCGGGCATCGCAATCAGGTCCAGATCTGCTATTTATTTGACTTTTCTCTCTCTCTCTCTCCTCACTCGCTGGCGACGGAACCCGACTTTTCTCCTCTCCAAATTTTTTCACCTCTCCAATCTCTCATCCGATTTCAAATCAATTAAAAACTCACTTGTATTTCCTACTTCTAGTGCCGGATCTTCAATTTCAGGTACATCCATCCGCTGGATTCGAAGAAATTCGGCTTTCTCTGTTCTAGGGTTTCATCCTTCACAGTTAAGGTAAAAATTTGATTTTTCTCCTTGTTCTTCACTTTTAGCTTCTAGATCTATTATCTTTTGTCAAGATTTTAGGTTGCTAAAACTTTCTAGATCGTGCCCTAACTTGTTTTGACCTAAAAATCCTATTTTACTCAAAAATGTCAAAGAGGACTAGGACTGAGAAGGGGAAAGCTATTGCTAAACCCACTTCATCTACACCCAAACCCAAGAAACTTTTTATCAATGAAACTGCTGAAAATCGGTTCATCCATCTTTCCAAAAGAAATATCAATTCGGGGAGATTTGTTGTAATTCAAGATTTTGAGCACTTGGACATCCCCCGCATCTTGCATAACAATTCCTTAGACGAGTTCTTAACCATTCGAGAACAAGTCTATACCCCTCTTGTGCCCTACTTTATACCAATTTTTCTTTTGATGGAAACCGTATCTCTACTAGAGTTCTAGGTAGGGATATTAACATTAGCATCAGTCAATTTGCTGATATCCTTCACCTACCCACTGGTGGTGCTGATGTGTACTCCTTTGATCTTCTTGACTTTGAGTTTCCGGAGGGTGAGTCTTCCCTCACCGCATCCACATTGATTCACGGGGATAATAACCCGGTTTGGTTAGAAATGAAGTTGTGAGTAGATACACCCTCACTTCTCAAGTTCTGGCCAAAATCATTTTCTTCAACAATGTCCCCAAATCTGGTGAATACAGCCATGCTAGGGGTCCTGTGCCCTTGATCATCTATTGCCTTCTGCAAGGCATTAGAATAAATTTTCCCCGTCTCATAGCTTCACATATGGCTTCTGACCAGATCCGTCTGTCCGGTAGGACCTTGCCCTATGGCATGGTGATTACCCATATCCTTAAAGCTCTAGATTTTGATCTTTCCTCTATCGATTTCGATGAGCCTACAGTAGATATTGACGGCTCTCTTTTGAAGAGGATGGAAGCCCAGTTGCGTAGACACGCTCTTGAGCAACCTCCTGCTCCTCCAGCTGTCCCTGGTTCATCTGCCCCAGGGTCATCTTCGGCCCCAGGCACTTCATCTGCTTCTGCCCCAGTTTTACCTCCTGACCTTCCGGCTCTTATGTCCTCTGAGGTCCGCTCTCAGTTCGAGGCACACCAGTCCTGAATTGAGCAGCGAGAGGCAGCTTTTCGTGCGGAGATGGACGCTCGTTTCCAGCAAGAGGCAGCTTTTCGTACGGAGATGGACGCCCGTCTCAAACAAGAGGCCGCTTCCCGTGAGGAGTTGAACTCTCAGATCCGAGGAATTCGTAACGACATGTCCTATTTTGCTGACTCCATGAGATTCACGGATACGCAATTTGAGGCGCTCTTTACGAAATTCGATATGTTTACTCCTGATCCCACTACCATTGCTCGTCCCCTTCCCTCCACCAGTCCTCCATTTCCTACCAGAGCTCCTTCTTCAGTTCCCCCACCTCGGCCGAAGGTGCTCGGCGTTGATCCCGAGGAGGTAGCCTCTTCTTCTTCTTCTTCTTCGGAGGAAGACGATGATGGTGATGAGAAGATGGCTGAGGACACTGCTGCTGGTGATACGACGATGGCTGAGGGTACTCCTGCAGGGAACTCTTCTGAGGACGATGACGATGAGGAGGATGACGATGACGATGACAGTGATGCTGCTGCTGAGGAGTGACCTCCCCTTTTGATGATGTCAAAAAGGGGGAGAGTTAGTTAGTGGGAGAGTTATTTTGTGATTGGACATATTTTGTGTTTGTATTGGACATACTTTGTGTGACGTGGACATGTATTTATTTCTACATGTAGTTTCTATTATGCTTTGTGGACATGTTGTTTTTCTTTTTATGTATCTCTTTTATTTATGTCATGTATGAACCCATGTGTTATCCGTATCTATGACATGAGTATTTTTTTTTGTTGGCATGAAAATATGGTGATCTTTACTATGCCTGAGTATGATACTGATTGGTAGTCAAAAGTGCATTTTTATCATCATATTTACCATCACATTTTCATATTTATTCATTTAATTCTGCACATTTATTAATAATTTGTAATTTATTGTGTGCAGGCCTCGAATTATTATTTTAACAATAAATAAAGCTTAAAGAGCCCAAAAGCCCAGATCCAAGCCCATATTTGAAGCCCAAGAGTCAAAGTGCAAATATCAGATTATCAAAGTGCAAATATACAAGGGCTAAAGTTGCAATTATTAAAGATGAGGGAAGGATAGAATTCTACCCAACCCTAAACTCTTGCAGGATGAGCATAAAAGCCAAAGATGAGAAGGAAATTCGTTTAAAAGAGATTGGGAGAATACAAAATCTAGATAACTTGATTTCCAAGTTATATCCATATCCCAATATTAAGAGCCAGGATCATACTTCCAGAAGCAGGCGCCCAGATGGACGGACCAGGAGAGGCCACGCGCCAAAGCGCGTGGCCAGAAGCCACTAAAGTGCCGCAAATCTGCGACAAAAGCCGCAGAATTGCGGCAATCCGAGCTTATCTCTGGACCAATTTTCGTGGACCACTTCAATTGGGACTCTGATTCCTTCTGCACCTATAAATACCCCCTGCAGTGCAACGTACAGAGGTCCAGAGGCAGAGCCAAGGGCCAAAGTTTGGGTTTTTAGGGTTTCTCTTCTTTCTTCTAGTTTTGTAATTAGGGTTTCTTTTTATTTTCAAGAGAGGGAGATGGCTATGTTGAGGGTGACACTGATGTATGCTTCTCTTCTCCATTGTTTCAAGTAATGAAGGTAATTTTTATTTTTATTTATGTCATTGCTTTACTTTTCTTTTTGTTTTCTTTTTCTTGTCTACATTATTTCTGTTGATCTTTGATGAGCACGCAAGTGATTACCGAACCACGAGTATAACAAATCTTGGTGGTGCCAACGATATTCCATGGAGATGTTCTCCTCCTCGAGGCGTATCAATTCATACTTTCCCAAGGCTTGATGATCTAATGCGAACAGCGGACTGAGATCGATCCCATGATTTATGCGTTCAACGCCTCCGAAATAAGGTAAAAAGTGTTAGGTTTTCACATATTTTCTCCAACCAAGGTTAGTTTTCTTTTCTTTTCTTTTCTTTTATTTTTGTAGATTAAATCACTATCTCCCAATTCTTTCTTTTCTGATTCATTGTAAATACCACTTCCTTTCTAACTTAACTAATAAAAATAAAAACTTTAGAGATAACTTGCTTAACGCTTCCATCGCAGTCCCTCCCTGAGGATCACGACCCGCATAGCCTTGCTACAGCGGATTCGAATTGAGCACTTGCACAACTTGCTCTTAAATCTGATAATCTTATTTTGTGTGCAGGAAAACTCAGTCAACAAATTGGCGCCGTTGCCGGGGAGGGACGGTAAGTTTATCTCTAAAACAAAAATTTAATTTTTAACTAATTCTTTATTCTTTTCTGTTTGCAGGTTTGGAGAACAGGAAACAGAAACAGAGCAGCATCAAGGACATACAGCAACCAGTGCCTCTGCCCTCGAAGGCAGAGCACCAGGGCCTACATATTTGCCGCAGATCTGCGGCAAAAGCCGCAATTCTGCGGCAATAGTAGTTCACTACTAATTTGGTTTTCTGCAGGTTGCTGCAAATTGTAAATTCTATTTACTGCTCTATTTATTTTGTTCTGTGATATACCTGCTTACTGCTAATTAAATCAACAGTAAAAAATTTGTTGTTAAAGATAAAAATTGATTAGACGTTTGCATATTAGGCACGTGTCTTTTCAATTACTTTATTTTACTGTTGAAGAGTGCTGGAGAAGCAAGGTACGTACGCATTGCATGTAGAATAGGACTCATCTCTTGGTTGATTTTCTGCTTTGAGTGAATCTTATCTTCTTATCTTGTACACTTGCACTAATTCATCTTAAGGGCATAACCCATTAACAAGATAAGGTGGGGATTTCATCACCCTTCCTTACCCCAAAAATCATATCCCAAGCACTCACTAACCCAAGCCTAACTTAAAAATTAGTAGACGTTGGCCCTAGGGACACTCGGACTCAATTAGGAGATTATCCTAAGGGGGAACGGTGTTGGAAGTTGACTCCTGCCAAATCAGTGTCTAGGAAGGGGATTGAGGGCCGAAAGCCCGAAGTGTGGTGGTTATTTAATTAAGGAATGTCTTTGACGGAAAACCTCCCACCACTCTTGCCCCGACCTGGCTGATTAACTTGTGGTCAAAGTCTACACCCTACCTCCCGTGGACAGTCTAACCAGTTAGGAGTCGTCTAGGTCTAGGTCTACCCTAACTTAGGTTAGAAATTTTTCTTTTTTGTTTGTTTTTTTTTCTTTTGTTTTCTTTGTGTGATATGGCCTATAACAATAATTTTTTCAATTTTAATGAGGATCCATATTATACACCAACCTCTTTTTCGGATATTACCAACCAGGCATATCATAACTCTAACCAACCTAGTGTGCCAGATTGGTCTTATTCGAATCATTACATGCCCCAGTCCCAATACTATGAACAAGATTGGAATAATCATCACTACTCTTCACAGAGTCAATGGGGATTCAACACCCCTGAGCCATATGGTCAACCACCTATTCAACCATTATCTTCATATACGTCTTTTCCCACATCACCAAGGTTTCAGTCCTCCATTGATCTATTCGATGGGTTAGAAGAAAAAGTGGATCGGTTGCAAGATACAATGAATGATCAAATTTCTAGACTTTCAAACATTCTTGAGCATCTTGATAGGAACCAAGAATCATTCTGTTTAGAAGACCTTGATCAAAATTCAAATTCACCACATCAATATGAACTTGCTCAATCCCAATCCTTGGACAAATTGGCTAGTTTTAATTTCAATGAGATTGAATTAGATTATGAATGTGAATCCGATCCCCAACTTTGCGATTCAGTTTCCATCTTCGAATCTATGTTGACTCCAGTATCCTTACCCAATTTGGACCAACTTTCTGAGCCAACATTTATTCCTGTGCCCATAGATCATGAATTTGAATCACCCATTTTTGAAGATCATCATAGTGAACTTGACCAATTTCATACTTTTGAAAGTCCCCTTGACAAATTGGCAAGTTCTAATTTTTATGAGATTGAAACTAATGAGATATGTGACCTAGATTCCCAAATCTATGATCAAGTTCAAATTCCTGAATCATTATTGACTCCTGTTTTGTTACCCGACTTAGGTAATATTTTAGAGTCAATTTTGATTCCCACACCTATCATTCCTGAACTTGAATCACCAACATTGAGTCACATTCCATTGTGGGAAAATGATTGTGGACTTGAGTTTTCATTTCTTGACTTGGACCCACTTCTTGAACCATGCTCGACTCCTGAACCCTTACTTGATTTAAGTTTCTTTCCTGAGTCGGTATTAGTTCCTGAACCTATCATTCTTGAGTCCAAGTCAACCATTCTACCAAGTCACATTCTTTTGTTGGACATAGGTATAGACCATGACTCTGTGATGATTTTCCAGGACTGGTCATGTAAAGGGAGTAAGTTTCACGAGAGGATCTTCCATGATCCTATTCATTCTGGGGATTTTAAATATGTAAATAAAAAAGAGGTCAATAAAGGTAGGTCCCGTGAACTACCACGTTATCTTGTTTGGGCCGCATTTCGTGGACCAATTAGACCACCTCCGGAACCACCACCCTAAGGTAACTTCCGCCTTCCCTTGTTCTGTTTCATGCATATATGCATTCATTCATACATTGAGGACAATGCATGAGATAAGTGTGGGGTGGGCTTTACTAACATACTAACATAAGTAGACACTAACAAAATTTGCTAAAAAAAAAATAGATAGAAACTAACAAAATTTGCTAAAAAAAAAATTAAAAAAAAATGTTATAAAAAGGAAATATTTTGACTTATTTTTTGAAAGAAATCTAAGTTAGTTTTAAGGATTAGGAAAATCATGATTAGGATTTCTAAAAACTTGGTCAAAATAAATAAATTGTTTAAATTTTAGGTATAGGAGGAGAAATTGAATAATTAATTAGTCTTGATCTTTACCTTAATGAAATGTGCATACCAAATGCATATCTAAGATTCTAAGACAAAGACCTTGTGCCTCATAAAAAAAAAAAAAATCACCAATTAAGCTGATACATGTGCCTCAAGAAGCATAAGTATTCATGCCTAAAGGTGAGTAAATAAAATAAAGTTCTTAGTTTTGGGGCCTAGTTCACTCGAATTTGAGTCCGCGGGGTGTTTTCTCACCTGGTGCCCTAAAGCCAACCGGTTTGGGAGTCATCGACTTTAAGTTCGTTACATGGGTGGATTAGAAAGCCTAAGAAAATTAAGGAAAAATTACTTATATATGTATTAACACATCTAAGAGTCAATTAGTTAGGTATGAGGGCCTCAAGAAGCCTTGATGCTTACACGAAAGAAAATTAGATGAGTTATACATATTAAAAATAAATTAAAAAAAAAAGGAAGAGAAAAAAAATTAAAGAGGCATGAGAGTCCAAGTTAAGGAATTCCTAGCCAAGTTACAAGGATGCATATGATTTTTGGTAACGAAAAAGACTATATTAGAAGTTCAATTTTGACCCTTACCTAAAATGAAAACAATTTACTTTATAAAGACTAAGTCTAAGAATGAATAAAAATGAGGATCCTAAAACTTATAGACTACTTAGTCTCTTCAAATATAATTCAAATATTTTCCTTTTTATGGATTTTGTGGGTGTAATCCGCTGAAAACCCTCACGAGACAACACTCGTCCTCTAGGGTAACCTAGAGGTTTAACGGCTTGTTGCACACGCTAAGTGCAACCGTAATTCCTAGTAAGTACAACAAGAGGCCGCTTCCCGTGAGGAGTTGAACTCTCAGATCCGAGGAATTCGTAACGACATGTCCTATTTTGCTGACTCCATGAGATTCATGGATACGCAATTTGAGGCGCTCTTTACGAAATTCGATATGTTTACTCCTGATCCCACTACCATTGCTCGTCCCCTTCCCTCCACCGGTCCTCCATTTCCTACCAGAGCTCCTTCTTCAGTTCCCCTACCTCGGCCGAAGGTGCTCGGCGTTGATCCCGAGGAGGTAGCCTCTTCTTCTTCTTCTTCTTAGGAGGAAGACGATGATGGTGATGAGAAGATGGCTGAGGACACTGCTGCTGGTGATACGACGATGGCTGAGGGTACTCCTGCAGGGAACTCTTCTGAGGACGATGACGATGAGGAGGATGACGATGACGATGACAGTGATGCTGCTGCTGAGGAGTGACCTCCCCTTTTGATGATGTCAAAAAGGGGGAGAGTTAGTTAGTGGGAGAGTTATTTTGTGATTGGACATATTTTGTGTTTTGTATTGGACATACTTTGTGTGACGTGGACATGTATTTATTTCTACATGTAGTTTCTATTATGCTTTGTGGACATGTTGTTTTTCTTTTTATGTATCTCTTTTATTTATGTCATGTATGAACCCATGTGTTATCCGTATCTATGACATGAGTATTTTTTTTTGTTGGCATGAAAATATGGTGATCTTTACTATGCCTGAGTATGATACTGATTGGTAGTCAAAAGTGCATTTTTATCATCATATTTACCATCACATTTTCATATTTATTCATTTAATTCTGCACATTTATTAATAATTTGTAATTTATTGTGTGCAGGCCTCGAATTATTATTTTAACAATAAATAAAGCTTAAAGAGCCCAAAAGCCCAGATCCAAGCCCATATTTGAAGCCCAAGAGTCAAAGTGCAAATATCAGATTATCAAAGTGCAAATATACAAGGGCTAAAGTTGCAATTATTAAAGATGAGAGAAGGATAGAATTCTACCCAACCCTAAACTCTTGCAGGATGAGCATAAAAGCCAAAGATGAGAAGGAAATTCGTTTAAAAGAGATTGGGAGAATACAAAATCTAGATAACTTGATTTCCAAGTTATATCCATATCCCAATATTAAGAGCCAGGATCATACTTCCAGAAGCAGGCGCCCAGATGGACGGACCAGGAGAGGCCACGCGCCAAAGCGCGTGGCCAGAAGCCACTAAAGTGCCGCAAATCTGCGGCAAAAGCCGCAGAATTGCGGCAATCCGAGCTTATCTCTGGACCAATTTTCGTGGACCACTTCAATTGGGACTCTGATTCCTTCTGCACCTATAAATACCCCCTGCAGTGCAACGTACAGAGCGTCCAGAGGCAGAGCCAAGGGCCAAAGTTAGGGTTTTTAGGGTTTCTCTTCTTTCTTCTAGTTTTATAATTAGGGTTTCTTTTTATTTTCAAGAGAGGGAGATGGCTATGTTGAGGGTGACACTGATGTATGCTTCTCTTCTCCATTGTTTCAAGTAATGAAGGTAATTTTTATTTTTATTTATGTCATTGCTTTACTTTTCTTTTTGTTTTCTTTTTCTTGTCTACATTATTTCTATTGATCTTTGATGAGCACGCAAGTGATTACCGAACCACGAGTATAACAAATCTTGGTGGTGCCAACGATATTCCATGGAGATGTTCTCCTCCTCGAGGAGTATCAATTCATACTTGCCCAAGGCTTGATGATCTAATGCGAACAGCGGACTGAGATCGATCCCATGATTTATGCGTTCAACGCCTCCGAAATAAGGTAGAAAGTGTTAGGTTTTCACATATTTTCTCCAACCAAGGTTAGTTTTCTTTTCTTTTCTTTTATTTTTGTAGATTAAATCACTATCTCCCAATTCTTTCTTTTCTGATTCATTGTAAATACCACTTCCTTTCTAACTTAACTAATAAAAATAAAAACTTTAGAGATAACTTGCTTAACGCTTCCATCGCAGTCCCTCCCTGAGGATCACGACCCGCATAGCCTTGCTACAGCGGATTCGAATTGAGCACTTAC
This sequence comes from Agave tequilana, assembly GCA_038442645.1. Lineage (NCBI taxonomy): Eukaryota > Viridiplantae > Streptophyta > Magnoliopsida > Asparagales > Asparagaceae > Agave > Agave tequilana. Next base: position 12,355 of record JAVJIF010027991.1, on the reverse strand, counting down.
ACAACTTGCTCTTAAATCTGATAATCTTATTTTGTGTGCAGGAAAACTCAGTCAATAGATACTATGCCTGAGTATGATTTTTTAGTATATGCATGTGTTGAGGGGGAGCTTCATTTGAAGACTCTACCCAAAATATTTGTGATAACTAAATATGTTTTGTCATCATCAAAAAGGGGGAGATTGTTGGCCCAAAGGCCATTAGCCCTATATCTTAGTGGATATTTTGATGATAACAAAACATATCTAGTTATGTATTTAACAAGTTTTTGTTTACAAGAATTTCAGGTTAAAAGGTCGTTTTTGACGGCTCCGCAAATAAGACTCACACGTTTGGAGTTCGCCAAAATTTGCATTCCCAAGCCAAGCACAATAGGATGCTCTGGGAACAAGATGTTAAAGAGAAGACCAAGCCAAAGATCAAGTTTATGAAGAACATCAAGATTTGTATTTGTATTTTTGTTATTTTAGATCTTTTTGTCAAAACCTAGATGATAGAAGTAGAGTTATGGGATTTACACTTACACACACTTTTTATATTGGTTCTAGACTTCAAAATAAGTTTCAAAATTTTATTTCCAAGTTAGAGTTAAAGATAAACATGTTTTTGGAAATAAGTTTTAGAAACTCTAAGTTTTGGAAAAATAATATTTGGAAAAACAAGTTTTTATCAAAGGAATTTCTATTAAAATGTTTTAACCTATTAGAGTAGTGACATGTGCTCACACTCTAGTATTTACAAGATCCAAAACTTTATATCTTAGACCTATACCCAAAAACCAAGATTTCTGGATTCTGGCAGTTCTGATTTTTCAAAACTGACAGCATCCGGTCGACCGTACGGTCGACCGATGCGCACATTCTGTGCATGTGTGTATCAGCCGACCGACCCGGTCGACCGAGCACTCTGCAGTGCTCTCGGCTAAATTGGGTCGACCGGGCGGTCGACCGAAGTCCCCCAACGGTCATATTTTTGACCGTTGGCGGTCGACCGACCGGTCGACCGATAGCTGTCAGAATCTCTGACAGATTCCAACAGCTAGTTTTTCTGACAGATTCTTTTTTATTTTTTAATCCCAACGGATCTATGGTGTAGTTTTTGGCCCCTATAAATAGGAGGTCACTTCATATTGATATGACAACTATTTTAGAAGAATATACACATCATTTTCAAAAGATTTACAAGTTTTCAAAAGGCTTCCTTTTACAAAAGATTTTCTCTCCAAAAGCCCTAAAGTTTTAGACACCTACTTGAAGTCTTTACCTCTACTTCTCTCTAACTTTTGCACTACACAATCCCATAATTTCGCATCTACATTTTGGTTCTAGGATTGTGCAAGTGAGCGTATTTGTGATCAAGTGTGATCAATCTTCTTTTGAGTGAAGTTGTAGAGGCATCGGCCTCAAGGCGAGCTAGTGTGCTCAAGGTGGTGTTGCGGCATCACGAGAGACGGGACAAGTGTGTCCTTGTATTGGTGATCCAGTGGGATCTTCAATAGTGGAAATCCTTCAAGTGTGAAGGCGGGGACGTAGAGCGTGGCTCGAACCTCGGAAACATATCTGCGTGTTTGCGTTTGCTCAAATATCTCTAAACTCTAAACTCCTTAATTCTTGCATTGTTGATTGCTTCATTTATTGCAAGTCTTTCATTTGAGCTTATTGTGTTGGTTAATTTTTTAAATTCCGCATTTGTGACCATTTACATATAGCCATCACCTATTCACCCCCCCTCTAGGTGATTTCAATTACTTCTTGAAAAGCCATAACCATTTTTTCAAATATAATTTCAACATCATTTAAAGGTTCAGATTGTACCTTTGATGCGTTGTCATCTTGTGCCATAAAGCACACGTTGGTGGTATCAACTTCTTTTTCGGATTCACTCTCCGAGTCATCCCATGTCTCCTTCATCGAGACGTGCAGATTGTTTGGAGAGCAAGATTAGGATTTGTGCCACCTTCTATATAATAAGGTGAAGGGCCTCCTCCACTACACTACACCACAAACCTCTCTCTTCATCTGTTATTAGTCTCTCCACTGCATGGCTCGTCGATAGTGATTGGCCACCGCTTGCATCGATCTGCCGTAGTGTGCTCCACCGTCAAGGCATCTTCAACATCCGAGAAAGGAAACCTAGAGATCGGACTAAAGGTATGTTTCTGCCTATATTATGTCTATGTGATAAAAAGATTCATGATTAGACATAGAAATGTATCACTGCCGCTGGTAGCGGGGCCGGGGTTGCAGGGCTGGATGATTTTTGTGGAGGTTATTGATGAGTTGCAGTATGGAGACCTCGGGCAGGGCGTTGCTAATGAGGTCGCAGATGATGCACAATCGGGCATGGCATTACTTAAGTATATTAATTTGAATTACTAATCCATTTTCTTTATCCAGTTAGTAATTGCGAAGAATACTACATATAAATGCACAATCTACATCTGTGTATTTATTACGACAGCCTGCGTATAATGGATATTTTTAAGAATATAAATTATACAAGCTCTTGAAATTAATATTGAGACTAGAAAGCTACTCAAGCTTGTTGGGTCCAATTTGGGTGGAGGTAAGAGATTAGGAACTAGGGGTGGTTTTTGGCGCTTGCAACCGCGTTGAGTAACCATCAGATTAATAGAGAAGGAAGAGGAAAGAGAGAGAGAGAGTTTAGACTATGAGAAGACTAATTTTCATCATTTCACATATCCTTAATAAGGCAGCCCAAGAGATTATGTAGGCCTCTCGAGTTAGGGTGCTCCACAAACCATGTTGAGTTAACATGCACTCTCCTATTAAACAAACTGCCAAAAGAGACCAACATATTTGGCCCTATCTCATTGCTTAATCTGGTCCTAGATTCTTACAAAGCTTGATGAGTATAAAGATAACAGAACACAACAAGAATGTATGAGTTGCTCAATCCAACATACAATTAGAGCAAGTGGTACTGATTATTTGTCAATCGTCGAATAAAGGTAAGTAACTGAGCAATTGATCCCAGCAGTTATCTCATTAGGCATGGCCCATACGTTGGGCATGTGCATAAACTAGTCATTTGATGAATAATACATAAAGACAAATATTTTTCTTTTATGAAGAAGGATACTGGAGGAAAGTAACAATTATTGTAGAAAAAAGAGACCTAAATAATACATAAATTGTAGCAACATGTGTAGGTAGGTTCTCAAAAAGGAATCGGTTCAACCAATAACAGCGAGATGTAGTCTTTCAGGGCTATTGACTCAGTATACCCGTCATTGTTCCTATACATGGTTTCCATCATGCGTGCAAGGTTGAGGATTCTCATAGCTAAAGGTGTCGGCAATGTCAAAGTGATAACTTCTTGGTTTATAATTTTCCACGCTTCCTCAACCATGTCCAGGAGTTTTTGACATGCGATTTCCGCTGAAGTCCCATAATCTTTTGCATAACAATTCACTGCTGTTACAATGTGGTTTTCCCCTGTGTCCAACTACAAAATTCAATGAAAGAAAAGATTAATTGAATGTGAATATGACATGCATATGCTTAAGTAGTTGGAAATTCAGTTCTTCAGCATTTTTCTAGAAAATTAATTTCAATTACACAAGTGACTGGTTATAAATTGGGAATTTGGTGGGTATAGAATTGATTAATTTTGAAGGGCAGGGAAACATTTTCCCCTAAAAGGACATGTACTAAAATATGATTATTATTTTGTTCCATATTTGATGTTTACATGTTTACCAGAGGCATACTGTAAAGATTCACAATTGATGGTTATGGGTTAACAGCATGACGTAACATAAAATCAAGATCTTCTAACTTTTATAATTTAAATTTATAATTATAAAAGTAATTAATTGATACCTCAAAATCTCCAGCGTCGTCCATGAATCGGCAAATAGCAGTTGATGCTCTAATTATCTTTGGGAAGTTAACAATCCAATCAAAGACATTATTTGTTGCTATCTCTCCCATTCCAACAAAGGAAGCACAAGCAAGAACTTGGTATGCAGTAGTCTTCAATGAAACACGTACATATTCATCAAAAGGGATCAGACACCCTTCATCTTTATACTTAGCTTCCTCAAACCAAGCCCCAATGGCTTCTTGAAGCTGTAAAAAAGTCACGAGAAAGCAATCAATTAAATCTAATATAATTATAAATGTTTTTTTTGTATTGTTTCGTCATTAATCACGATAACATCACAAAAATACATATGTATATAGATCTATGTTTAAATATGTTATGTTAGTTATGATTTACATATGTTAGAGTCTACTGACAAAAACATAGTTTTTGTTAATAAATTGACATAACTAATTAGTGATTAAAATACAAAATTATGAATTTTATATGGATTTTTTACCCTCATAAAATTTTCTACTTTTATATTTTTTTTATCCTCTTAAAAGACATTCTTGTAAAAACTTCGTAAATTAATTTAGGGGTCTTCATAATTGCTCTTCTAGACTATAAAAAATTTCATACCATTAGTTTCAGGCAATGTATGCGATACGACATTTGCTCAATTGACAAATCCAACTCAAATTCCTTCAGTGTCTTAGTGAGAGCAAGAAAGTGGAGTTGAAAGTTTTCATCTAGTTGGTGGATAGCCTCCAAATCCCACCTGTCACAAAGTTGTGCATAATATGATTAATTAGTAAAGATACCGACATTAAGAAATCTTCTATTATATTTACATTAAAGGAGTATGAATGAAGTTATGTAAATGAATATTTCATTCATTTAGCAACCAAAATTATTTGCATTGTTAGATTATAAAAGTATTGCCTCAATTCTCACCATAAACTGAGAATTGTATATATTATTGATGAGAGCAAGACCCGAATATAAGCATTACAATTAAATGATAAGAAAATCTCTAATCTTGATACAATTAATATTATATAATTTTAATTCTAATATTATTATTGACCTGCATATATTCCAGACATGTGGAATAGAGCATAAGGTGTAAAGCTCAAGGGAAATAAAATTATATTACTTCTGTAGAGATGAATAATAAAGAGAAGAGAAAAAGACAATTTTTTAAGTGATTTGTTGGGGCTCCATGGCCCCCAATATGCTTTGAAGAAAAAGAACCCACCGGGCTCAACTTGAACTGAATGCCTATGAGAGAATGAAAATGTTGTCGAATTATGAAAGGTCGCAAGTTCAAGAATACACTACAGTCTTTGTTTAAAATTTAAAGGCGAGAATAGAGAAATGAAAAGGTGAGAATTTGAATCAAACAAGAAAATAATTAAGAAATATCTTTCTTGTAATTAGTTAAGATATAGAATGGTAGTACCTTTGGATCACTTCATTATATTGTTGGAGTTCACGTATTGTTCCATAATTATCAAAAATATCATCAGTCAGTGAAAGAAAAGCAATCACTTTTGTCATCATTAGTCTGGCTTTAGAGTATTGAGGCTCAAAATATACACCGAGTATCCAAAAGTAACACTCCACAATCCTGTCCCGAGCAAAACTTAGCTTAGTCGAGAGGCCCAGCTCTTTCCACCACCTATGGAAAATGTAAAATTTAGTATATCTATCATAAAACCTAGATGTTAAGAGTTACAATGGATGGACACAGTTAATTTGAATGTAAAATAGACAGGAATTCAAATATAAAAATGAAACAAGTTAAACAAGATTGATGTGCAAAAAACTATGTCTTACTATATTTGGTTCCCATGAGTCCCTAGGCTTTTAGCTCTATAAATCTTAATCAAAAGCAAATTAGTCCTCACAATCTTACTATATATAGTTGGTGGTTAGGTTCAAGAATGGTTAATACATAGCACAATATTTATCTAGTCTATATATCATATGGACCTTGCCACAAATGTAATGTGTTAGTATGCTAAGTTCAATGGTGCAGTGGAATTATATCAGTGTTGATAAATTGTATTGGTATGTGTCCAGAGACTGTAAGCCAGGGGTAACACTGCATATTGAGAAAATAGCTTTCGTTTAAAAAAGAAATCGTAATTTGTCACACGAAACATACCTAGAAATAATTCTGATTTCTTCCCGGTGAATCAACTGTAAAAGATGAAAATCCAACTTCGCAAGCTCTAGAATGGAATTGTTGTGGTTCTTTGTGTCTTCTTCATAGATGGACATGTACAGCCTCGCCTCCAGTCTCCTCATTCTTCTGTACATTGGCGTCTTCAAGGCATGCGATATTCGTCTAGCAAATATTGGGTCCAAATCCAAATCCGCAGCCAATATTGCTTTCAGTTGGCTCTTTCCAAATTCAATAGCTTCATCTAGTACCTCATCTTGTGGAGTGCCAAGATAAGCTGCATCATACAAGCTCAGTAAGCCCTTCAAGTCGTTTGCTAAAGTGGCCATGAAATTCCCTTGTTCATCTTTGAACATCTTGAAGACATCTGCATGCAAATGATGAAGAACCACTAATTGTTATGCTAGCTACAAGGATGAGAATGTTGAAGTGTTCATTACAATTAGAGGCTTATATATATATACACACACACACATACCAGAAGACACATTATAACGATTTTGTCGTAATAATCGGAACTGAAGGGAAACCGTGTGGAGATCATCAGATTCAACAGGCTTGTTATAGATTTGATGTAATTCTTGACCAATCTCCTGCTCAAAGTGATAGTCGACTCCAAGACGTTGGAGTGCATCAATGATATGCATTTTTGCCAGCGGAGAGATCGCATCTCTTAGCATCACTTTTACTTCTTCAGTTAGTTCCTCTACCCTGTTCTTCATCCAATCCTCCGATTCCTGCAAATTAAAGTACATGTTGAGAAAATGCTGAGAATTATTAATCTTTCTTCGCACCAAAAGAAAAAAGAAACTATACACACACACACAGAAAATAAAGTTTGCTCCTTTTCTTCATCTTTGGGTTTGTGCTTCCCATTTGGTATCAGAGCCAATCAAATGGCTGCGTAAGGTATTCTATTATGTACTTTTAATGAAGGTAATTACTTAGTAAATTTATTTTTAGTTTAGATTTTGATTAAACATCTAGGTATTGTTAGATCTGGCTTTCACTTAGTGGGACGGCACCTTGTAAGTCGCGTAGGGTTAGTCGCCAGGATGGCTGTTCTTACCCATAAATGGTTGGCAGCTGTGCTAGATTTTACAGGCTAATAATAAGTTTTATGTGTGTATATATATATAGAGACTTGTGTCCTTTCAAAAGGATTTGAGCCCAAATCCTTCTAATTCAAATACAACCCTCCGACATTCGAATACAAGATCCACTCCTTTGAAATCGATCTATATTTTCAAGTATCTATAAACTAAAAATCAAGTGTTTTGAATACTTTTTGCCCATCCATCAAGCGGCGCAAAATGGATGGCCGAAAGTAATGAGTTGGTTAGATCTATGTCTTTAGACATACAAATTCTCGATCCGGCCATTTGATTATGATCTAAACATTTAAAAACCCCTACAAACTAATTTTTGTTAGGTTTCAAATGTTCTACACCGTTAATTAACCAACTCACTGTTTAGGTCGTCCGTTTTTTTCCTACTTGATGCATGGACAAAAAATATTAAAAACACTTGATTTTTGGCTTATGTATACTTGAAATAATATAGATCAACTTCAACGGAGTAGATCTTGTATTCGAATGTCGGATGTTGAATTTGAGTGGAAAAGATTCGTGTTCAAATCTTTTTAGAAGGACACAAGTCTATCTCTCTCTATATATATTGTAAAAATGAATGTTGTAAGTAGCACACTTGCCTTGCAGCTGGTTGAAGCCAATGGAGAGAGCGTGATGAAGTAGTCGCCCCAAACACATGGCTTGAAGTTTGTAAATTTGCGGACGACTTCTTTGTGTTCACCAGCAACGGGCTTGGCAAATCCCTCCATCTGTTCAGTTACTTCTCACACACTGGGATTTTTTTTTCTTCTTCTTTTTTTTTTTTTTTTTTTTCCCTTTTCCTTTTCCTTTTGTGAGTGAAATTAATTGATTCTCACACAAATGAAGATCACTAAGCTGTGCTCTGTGTTTGAGAGAGCCCTTCGATGTGCATATTTATAGTGCTCGTGCACGAGGTACGAGGATGGATCGAACACGGCACAAAAATCTATCTGCCCATGAAACTCCAGTCAACCATTTTGCATAGAAAATTAAATAAATATACAGAGCTAGGGAACACGTGAAACAGGACAGCGGCTTACCGACAGTTTGACGAAAACGATACTAAATAAATAAACAAACAAACAAATAGACTTGCGCCTGTCGCACGCACATCACTTTCCAATGTCGGAAACATGATCTGCATGTTAATTATGAATGTTTTTTTTTTATAAAGAAACACGGTTGCTCTATTATTATATCTAACTGGCAGTGCCGGGCACGTGATCTCACGTTAAGAAATAACAAAAGGTTAATAATGAAATATGCCTACATATTGGTGCTTATTAATTAATAGGGTTTTTTTAATATATACCCTATCTTTCATATTTATTGTAGTAGTCAAGACCTGGTTAACTCCAGAGATCGTGACACGTGTCTCACCGCACCAGAAGTATCGCAAGCAGACAAACGCCCAAAATGCCAAGCAGCTTATATGCAACTCAGATGAAAGAGAGTCTCAAGTCCAACCTTGAGACACATTCCAAACTCAGAGAAGAGAACCCCAAGTCCTTCTCACCCCGCCATCCTCGACTACCAGACTTATAACGCCCCTGTCCACGGGTACGGAGACGTTACTGCGACATATATACGTAGGTCGAAAATACCCTCACATATATACGCTAAATATCAGTACATGCAAGAATCAGAGTTCGGAATTACATGGTGCATTATACATTCCAACTTATGAGTACAATTACAAAGTTATCACAGATATGACACAATATTATAAGAATATTACATCACCGATAGGTGCAATTGCGAGAGTACAAAGAGATATATAAGTATGAACAATACAAAAGCGCTCACGAGTCATGGAAGGGAAACTCGAGAGCCGAGCAGGGAGTTTGGAAAGATAGGGCCTCAGACGGTTTGCTGATGATCCACGCTACAACTGCGCATCTCTGATCAGCAACTAGGAGAATTCACAAGCTCCAAGCTTCGGGATATGTACATGAGGATCCAGAAGAGTCATAAACTCCCTAACGAGTGGTGTGGCGAATGCCAAGTGGCGTGCAGGGATAAACACACGTGTATCGATAAATCCGAATCAAGAGAGCATGTATTGAAAATCATGTCGTGAGTACAGGCATACAGGAGTAGGCAGAAAGATAGTAAGTGATATCAAGTAAGGAATATGCATGATATAAAATGATAAGAGTATGATACTGGTGGAATAGAACACAAGTGGTAAGGCATAATGTAAACAAATATAATATAATAATAATCATCATAAACCAAAAATCCGAAAAAAATCCGATAAAAGCAAATACAGCAAACCAGCATACCAACACAGTTTACAGCTTCATGAGAAAAGTACGTTGAAAGAATAATCCAAAAAAGGAAATCCTCATCTATATACCATATATCTCACGTCATCGTAAACTAAATCAATACGAACCGAATTGCAAAACACACAATAAATTAGTAGTTGGTATCTTTTATTATTATTACCCATCATACTCAGATGTCTAGGTATGTGAACTAGCGTCCCAGCACATATATATCCACATCTGAGTATAGTAAGATTGTTATTTGAAATCAACGGGGGTATCAACAAACAATGTTTACAGTGGGTCCCGTACATGTCTGGGACCACGGTCCATGACGTTCCACTGTTGATGCACAGAATCGGCCGCAAGGCCTACATGAGGTTCTTATTGTATGCCCTTTTTCATGATGGTATCAGGAAAGAGAGAGACAGCTCTCCCTCGGTCATCTAGAGGCCCTCAGGTCAAACCAAAAGATTTAGTTGCACAACATACCTATTACCACTGTAAACACGAACATATATTGATATCTGTAAGTTTTCCCTGACCCGATGCAAGTTGTCCCTTTTTATAGTTTATTAGATAATTATCAGATTACGGGAATGAGCAGAAACAAGTCAGGAGTATCAGGAGTACATGTGTATCAGGAGTACGGTTTGTACTGGAATATATCAGGATGTAATCAAGATGTCAGGTCATCATTTCCGTATTGTGATAATTATAAGAGTCAGGTATATCATGCCGAATGTCCGATGATAGCATGACAGGAGGGTGATATCAGGCAGGTTACAGGAGACAGCATGGTAAATGTTAGCACATCAAGTGAAAGCATGCAAAGCAATACAGAAAAATAGTACCAATATAAGAGATCAGTACGAACCGAAAACCATGCAGTATCAGGAAACAATGTAAATAAGATTTCAAACTCTTCATAGCCATTAATAAAAGAATCGATAAACTATCAAGCAAGCAAGCGAACATCTAAGCGGGACTAGGCAAGCTGGAGGTGCGGACAACAAAAAGTGTTTAATCTCAAGAGTGCTTAACAAAGCTACTGGAATGACTCGGCTTAGAAGGCGAGTCTAAAAATCTGGCAGAGTTCTGCTTAGACGAATCTAGTGATAAAGCGCTAAGCGCTAAGTATGCCTACCAGGTGGAGAGTGAGAGACCTGACGGTTTAAGCGCACTCCTCTTTTGAGGAAGTGGGCGAGAGCCCTAGGGCTATAGTACGCCCGAGGTCTAAACGCACTTTCGGTAGCTACCATGAAATCTATAAGGGTGCAATGCCTAAAACCAATTGGGTAGCTAGCTCAGGAGTGGGCAGAAACCCAGAGTCAGTACAAAGGTATCTACAAGAGATGTTAGTACCACATGAGCATGAATATAAACATGATAATATCTTGGCTACCGTGGAGTGGTGAAGCCCGGAAGCTGAGTGTAGAGAGCCCAGAGGCTAAACGACCACGAAGGGTCAGCCACGCATGGTATAAAAACAGAAATAAAATATATCATAGGTATGGTATATGTACAAGAAAAAAACTATCCTAGTACAACCATTCATCACAGGCATAATAAATGCACAATCCTAGGCACTTGGTGATAGGTAGTAAAAAATGCATATTCATCACTACATTTACTATCATATTTTCCTATTTATTCTTTTAATTATGCACTATTACTAATGTTTTATTATTTAATGTGTGCAGGCCTTGAGTACCTATTTAAATAAAAAATAAAAGCCTAAAGAAGCTCAGAAGCCCAAAAGAAGCCCATGAGCAAGCCTATGTGCAAAAAGTGCAATTACTAAAAGAAGAGGACTTCTAGTTAACCCTAATTGCTTGCAGGGCAAGGATAAAGATAAAAAGAGAAGGGTGAAAAGATAAAAGTCGTTTTAAAAGATTTGGAAGATTTGGATTTAGGGTAACTTGCTTCCCAAGTTATCCCGAATTTTCAAAATAAAGAGTAGATATACAACTTCCAGAAGGATATACCCAGATGGACGGACCAGAGGAGGCCACGCGCGAAAGCGCGTGGCCAGAGACCACACTATGGCCGCGGAAACGCGGCCATAGCCGCGTTTCCGCGGCACTATGGATGAGTCTGGCGATAAGATTTTTTGGGAGAGTTGTATTGGGACTCTACTTCTTCCAGCGCCTATAAATATCCTGCAGAGCAACAGAGAAGGGGGAATCCAGTCGAGTACAGAAACAAATTTAAGGTTTTTCTTAGGCTAAATTTTTAGATTGTAACTTAGGTTTTTTTTTTTTCTTTTATGTAATTTTTTATGCAACTGAGAGGAGAGGATACTTTCATAGAGGAAGGAGATCAAGCTTGTACTGAGGTGACATCGGTGTAAGTAATCTTTTCTTCCATTGTTAATAAAATCAAATCGAAGTTTGCTTCTTTTTTCTATTCTTGTTTTGTTTTGTTTCCCTCTTTTGTGTTTGTGGATCCATATGAAACCAAGAGCTTCGAAGTTGCCTTCTCCTTGCAAGTGCCGTTGATGGTTTATGATGATGAATATCTACTTCCATGGTAGCGTAGTTTGCCCTTTTTATTCGTAGTATATATCGGGAGTAGGGAAGATCTCATATTCCATGCTTCGTTCGCCTTCAAAGAAAGGTACGTCATTGACACGGTTCCAAGGTAAGCAGACGCCGAAGAGGTAAGTAAGTTTTTAGTTTTTAGTTTTTTTTCTTTTTTTAGTGTAAATCACCAAATTCCCAATCTTTTTCACACTTCTTCTTTTTCATTGTAAATATCATATCACTTCTAGTTTCTCCATATTCTTAATCTACCACTTCTTTCTAACCTGACTTAACAACTATTAATTCAAACACCTTAGAGAAACTTACTAAACAAGTTTCCATCGCTAGTCCCTCCCTGTGGATCACGACCCGCATAGCCACTTGCTATAGCGGTAGTATTGAGCACCTTGCACATCCTATTCTTAAAACTG
>JAVJIF010027990.1:0-98553 GCA_038442645.1 Agave tequilana | reverse complement strand
GGAGTCATTTCCATGTGCCATAAAGCAAGGCTCTTTGGAAGCTTCTCTCTTAGATCTCCTTATCTTGTTGATAATCACGGTAGCTCCGGAGAAGTTAGAATACTCCAAACTGCAAAAGCCGAATTATATTTAGCAAAAATAGAAAAAGATGTTCATTTAAAGATGCTTGAAGTGTCCTAAGTGTAAGTGCATTGGCCTTCTTATGCTTGCTACTATTAGGAGGTCTTCTATGGTGATGGCTTGAAAAACTAGATGTCCTAATCTTTTTAGATATCTAATCATCTCTACCTTCCAAGAGTCAAGTCTAAAATGGTCAAACAGGGAGGGCTAGCCATGAGTGCAAACTAATATGAGTGCAAATGAACTGCAATGAAGATTCGCAAACCAAGATCTTTTACTCCTAGGTTGTTAACCAAAATATCAGGAGCACTAGCTCTGATACCACTTGAAATCACCTAGAGGGGGGGGGGTGAATAGGTGATGATGCTAATCAATGGAACTAAATGCGGAATTAAAAATCTAAATGCAATGAGCACTCAAGTGTGATCAACTAGTGATGCACACACAACCAAGCCAAGCAAAAATGATGAACAATATAAGTAAAAATGCAAGCACAAAGTAAACAGATAGAGATAGAGAGAGCCAATCGATCAAACGCAAACACCAAGGTATGTTCTCGAGGTTCGAGCACCCAGCTCTACATCCCCGCCATCCCCACGATGGATTCTAACTACTCTCACTATCACAAAGAAAGTTACAAGCACCGGAGTACACAACTCCCAAAAGGCACAAAGCCACACAAAGTAAGGAATACAACTTAGTGGTATACAACAACAACCACAAAACAATCTCTTGCTACTTGGTGGTTTAAAGCAACAACCACAAACAATCTCCTTTTTTCTCACACAAAGCCTATAGACAATATAGTAGATTGTAGCTCAAGTGTGGAGAAAACCAAGGGATTTGAAACCAGCAACACAAGAAAATCTTTGGGAAATAAATCAAATCAAGATAGAGAAGTTCAAATAGAAAGCCTTTCCCAAAATCCCTTTTTCTTTGGTTTTTCAAAACCCTAATCAAAACACAAAGATTGTTAACTTTGAATCAAAAACCAATTTTGATTGCTGCACAAACTTCAGAGAGATGTAGAATTTTAGCCCAAAAATCTTGAAGAGAAATAAAGCTCTTTTTGAATTTTTCAAACAAACAATATTTTTCTTCTTAAAACTTGTTGTGAATCTCTCCCCAATCACCCCTATTTATAGAAGAGGAGTAGATTAAGAGATAAAATACACTTAGGGTTAATTAAGTAATTTAGTTTTTGAAATAAAACCCAATTTCAAATTTTAAACCAAAAGACAAAATAAATCAGCATTTAAAAATCTGCCCGTTACTGTACAAACGGCTCGATCGGTCGACCGGCCGGTCGACCGGTAGTTCAAAATATCTGCCCGTTATAGCTATCGGTCGACACCGATCCGGTCGACTGATAAAAACAGTGAGCAAAACAAAGCTATCGGTCGACCGATCCGGTCGACTGAAAGATACAGAGAGCAAAAACTCCATCTCGGTCGACCGCGGCCGGTCGACCGGCAGACATGCACAAGATACGTGCATGTGCCAGGACTTCAGTCGACTGGTCCGGTCGACCGGACCAGCCTGACACAGACTCGTCGACTGTCGGTAGACAGCCGGTCGACCGGTCAGGTCAGAAAACCAAGTAAACAATATTTTAATAAATCCCACAAAATCTCTAAAATTCCACAAAATAGTTTTGTCATTTTATATTGAAATATGAACTTGTGTTAAAATCCTAACACAAATTTCAAACAAATTTGACTATTTTTGTGTCAAAGAAATTTTGCCAAAACAAACTTGTATTTTTCTAAAACTTGGATTTTGAATGGAAAATACACATAGTCCAAAACCTATCTGAAATACAAATATGATATTTAAACTTTTGAAGCATGTTGTATATGAATAGAAATTCAATATACAAGAAACATAGTCATATCATAATTTTTGTCATAAGTCCAAAATAATGTTTTGATAAAAATCCAAAACATAAAACACATGAATAGACTTATCAAACTAAGTTTGTTTAAGCAATAGAAGCATGCATGTATATAGAACAATCATATATACACTAAACCATGTAACTTGTTTTGATATAATCTATTCATGAAAACCAAGATCGGTTAAACCAAAAACCGAAAACCAATATTCAAAACGTGAAACATGTGTGTTGTGAACTTGAGCTTATCATACTATACTAATCTTTACAATTAAGATCTAAACCCAACTAAAACTATGGATCCTAAGTCTTCTTGTAGAGCGCAATCTCCAAGTTGACTTGATCCACAAACTTCTTAGATTCACCGAGCAATTGCAATATATCATCTTTGATGCGCGGGCTCTTGAATCACATGTGCAAGCTTCCAAATCATCTTGTTGAAGCTAAACACCAACTAATATCTTGATAAATGATCTGAGACTAAAACACAAGATTATTAGTACTCATAACTACATGAGTTAGTCATCATCAAAACTAGAGTGGGAAGCCTTTGGGCCAACACCAACTTTCTCCCAACTTCCATTATCTTCTCCAACATTCCACCACAAATATCTTTCCAAAATATCCAATCTCTCTCTCTTCCATGGCCGGTCAAGAGTGGCCAAGAGAGCCACCTCACCCTTTCCAATTTACAAGAAACCCCTTCCCTAAATTCTAATTACTTCTTCTTCATATTTCATACCAACTATAAAAGCCCTTTTTCCTTCTTTCCTTTTCATTTCTCCATTTCTCCCCAAGTGAAACCTTCACCCTCACCAATTCCTCCTTTATCTCCACCACAACCACAACCACTACAACCTCCTACCTTCATCTCCTTTCTCCTTCAACTCCATTAAACCAACCACAACTCCAAAACCACCACCAAGCCTTCACCTTCTCCAAACTACCACCACCACTCCATCATCTTGTGAAGGCCGGCCACTCCTTTTGGATTGGGCCGCGCTCTTCTCCGTTGGCAAGACTCCAAGGCTGGTACCCTCCTTTTGATTGGGGCCGAGCTTTTCTTTGTCAACAATATCGCCGTAGATTATTCCGGTAATCGTTCGCGATTATTCCGGTAATCGTTTTGGTGATAATTGACGACAAACTTAGCAAAGAACTCATCTTCCTCACTTGGCATTTTCTCACGGGACGTCGGACGCATTTTTAGGCGAGTAACTTTACTCGCCAAGACATGGATAACTATTTTCATACTTGTATTTTTATCAACAAACGCAACCCTTAAAAGTCAGTTCTGCTCTCTGTTTGCACTCTGTTAGTCGACTTGACCCAGTCATTAGTCGACTTGAACCCTTTATTAGTCGACTACCCCTTTTTTCTAGTCGACCAACTTTTCTGAAGACGCGCCTTTTTCCTGAAAACGCGATCTTATTAGTCGACTATCCTTTTTCCCCTAGTCGACTAACGTTTTCCTGAAGACGCGACCCTGTGAGACGCGACTTTATTAGTCGACTTGACCCTCCTCTATAGTCGACTAACTCCTTTATTAGTCGACTACTTGTTTCTCCCTAGTCGACTAAGTTTGGCTGCTTATTGTAGTTAATCACTTTCTTGAATATGGACCTTATCTTCGGGACATGTATTATATATTATTATTTCGTGACTTGTCACTTGACGAATATCACCTCTTATCATGCTATCTCTTGACACCCGGCATGATACACTTGACTCTTATAATTATCACGATAACGGGAATGATAACCAGACATCATGTTTTACAAACTTGATTTACGTGATAGTACAAATTGTACTCCTGATACTCCTGTCTTCATAATATTCCTGACTTGCTCCTGCTCATTCCCGAAATCTGATAATTATCTAAGGAATTCATAACAGACATTGCATGCATCGGGTCGGGGGAACATGCGGCTATCAATACATGTTCGTGTTTACAGTGGTATTAGGTATGTTGTGCAACTAAAACTTCCGGTCTGACCTGTGGGCCTCCAGGCGACCGAGGGGAGTGCTGGCTCCCTCCTCCTGATACCATCATGATAAAGGGCATACATAAGTCCCTCCTGATAGCCTAGCGGCAAGTTGCGTCACCAAGCAGCGGAACATCCTGGGCCGTGGTCCCGGGTATGCACGGGACCCACTGTAAACATTGTTCGTTGATACCCTCGCTAGTTTCCAATAACAACCTTACTTTACTCGGATATGGATCTATGTGTGCTGGGACGCTAGTTCACATAGCTAGATATCAAAGTAAGACAAGTAATAATAATAAAAGACGCCAACTGTGGATCCGTTGTATACGCCTGGATTACGGTGGCATGAGATAAAGGTATATAGATGAGGGTTTCCTTGTTTGGATTATTCCTTCGAGGTACTAGTCTCATGAGGCCGTAACCTAAGCTTGTACAATGTCTTTTCAACTTCTACTCGTTGTGCTTCCTTTACTTGCTGGCTGATTATTTATAATACTGTACCAACTCTCATACTCATATCTCTTATGCCACTCGGCTGTAACCTGATCATTTGTTTGGGAGGTCCTGACTCCCTTGAATTTGTATGTTCAGGTTCCGGAGCTTGGATTGAAGTGGAGCCCCACAGAAGATCAAGCTTTCTTTTCAGAGCAGGCTGACTAGTCTTGGTTTCTTTTGTGCCTGACTTTTCTTTCTAGCTCGCGGGATCTTCCTCCAGCTCGTGAGCATCTTGTGTTCATATTGTAAATTGTACTTTTGTACTTGGTTGTGATATAAGATACATGAATCATGTAATAGTATATCATACTCTGTGATAACTTTGTAACTTGTACTTCGCATGTTGGCATATAAATGAATACCACGCTTTGTCGTACTCTGATTCTTGCTTGTACTAATGCTTAGCGTATATACGTGAGGGTATTTCTGACCTGCGTATATACGTCGCAGTGACGTCCCCGTATCCGTGGGATCGGGGCGTTACAGTTGGTATCAGAGCCTAGGCTCTCACACTTACAGTACAATCAAGCAGCAAATTAATGGAATTTGCACTTGCCAACTACAATGTACAAAGTTATCTAGTCCTTCTTGATTCCTTTCCTTATGTCCTAAAATCCTTCCATCTTTCCAGTTTCCAGTCATCTTTTTACCAACATAAGTATGGATAGAAGGACGGGTCATAACAACTCCGGACAAGTATCAAATGGACCCATGGGAGAAATGCTGATATTCTAAGGGTTATCCAGACTATGATGGAGAATCAGCAACAACAGACAGAACTCTTTCGGCAAGAGTTAGCAACTCCTAAGGAACAAAGGCCGGGAACATATCAGACTTTAGGCGGTTGCAACCGGCAATATTCACAGGAGGAGAGAAACCCCTAGATGCCGAACAATGGCTGATCGACACCACAGATCTGTTGAACGCAGCCCGAGTCCCAAAAGACAATCAAGTAGAGGTTGCCAAGATTCAACTAAAAGATGTAGCCAGGACCTGGTGGCTAGCTGAAGAAGCAAGACTGGAGAAACCTGTCACCTGGGACCAATTTTCTAAAAGCTTCTATAATAGATTCTTCCCTGCCATAGCTCAGAAAGAAATGGAAGAACAGTTCATCCAACTTCAGCAATGGAACCGGTCTGTGGATGAGTATGCCGCTGAGTTCTTGAGACTTAGCCGCTTTGCTCCATATATGGTAACTGATGAAGAGAAGCGGGCAAGTAGATTCCAACAGGGCTTACAAATGGACATTCAAGTCTTCTTAATGCCCCAACAGCTGAAAACATATTCCCAAGTCCTCACTATAGCTCGGGAGGTGGAGCGAGGATTGGAGAAGAAGAAATTTAACATGATAAGGAACCAAGCCATGAAGAGGCCATTTTCACAAATGGGGAGAGGAGGTCCATTCAGAGCAGCAAAAGTCCCGACAATGAGACGACCATTTCGACCAGCCCCCTTCCAGACCCAATCATTTCCTTTTTGTAACTATTGTCTGAAACCAGGTCACTCTCAACAAAATTGCCGTAGGGCAAATGGGTTATGCCTGGTATGTGGTTCCCGTGACCATACCATAGAAGTCTATCCCCATAAAAGAATGGGAATAGCCAACCAAGCCTTGCCAGCACTTCCTAGGCCAAATGGACAGAGGAACCAGGGACCAATGGTTAGGAGAGCCCTTCCCCCTCCCCCACAACAAGTTATCCGCCCAGTTAGAGAAGTTAGGACTGCAGCAGGACGTGGAAGGGGAAAAGCTTACAATCTGACAGAGGAAGAGGCCGAGGCTTCTGAAGAGGTGGTAACAGGTAAGATCAGGGTACACTCAAAACCTGTTCTAGCCCTTTTGATTCGGGTGCTTCTCATGTTACATCTCAGATAGTTTCGTTGCCTTGCATTTTATACCTGTTAAATCTTTAGACCACCAATGGGAGATTAGTACAGGGAATGGAGTAGTTATATCTACTAAAGTTTGTACTGATTGCCCTGTAGAACTCTGTAACAGGACATTGACCATAGATATGCTCGTACTAGATACCAAAGGGTACGACGTAATCTTAGGCATGACCTGGCTCAGTAAATATTATGCAGTTATTGACTGTCGAGAGAAGAAAATTAAGTTCAGAATTCTACGTCAGCCGGAATTTCAATTTGATGGAGAACCTAAGGCCGTCAAGAAAAACACTCAAATGACTATGTTGACACTTAAAAAAGACAAGATTCTCATTGGTCCGAACAATATCTAGCGACAGACGAGCTGAAGACCAGTTTTTCACCCACCTCCGAGGGACAAGGAAGCAGCTTGGACTCCACTGATCCAGCAAGCAGAACAGTGAACCCAGATTGTTTCTAAACAGACCTCAGCAGGTCTAAAAGTGCTAACATCTAGCATAACATTAGCCCAAGGAGATAGCCTCGCTTGAGAGGCTAGCATCATCCAGAGCATCGCCAGGAAGCTAACTGACAGCTTCGCCGAAAAGCCTTTTTTCGGACTTCGCCAGGAATTGCCTCCAGCTCCGCTATGAGCTTCAAAGCGGGCAGCTCCGCTATTGGTCAATCAAATCTCCGGATGAGATCGGATCCAATCAGATCAAATCCGATTAGAGACCAAATATGGCAGGTGATTGCCACAATCTCTTGACTCTCTTAAAACGAGCAAGAGGATCAGAGGGAATCCTCCAACGATATGGAAAGGATCACAACAAATCGGAAAGATCAACCGACTTGCCAATTTCTAGCTCCGCGGAAGCTATCCTAGCCTCGCAGCAAGGCTACTTTCCAGATTTAAACAGATTCAATTCAATCTGTTTCCATATCTTCAAGGGGACGATTATACCCTTGCTCTCCCTATAAATAGCCCGCCAGGGGCACAAGGGAGGAGGATCGGCTTCTTTTCACAGGATCGGCGCTCGATCTAGGGTAACTTCCTTTATCGATCTTCTGCCGGCTACGAGGATCAGACTTCTTCACCAACGCACCGTGCAATCTCCAATTCAGAGATCTTTCAAGAGAAATACTTCTCTTTTCAGGGTGGTGATACCCTAACAGCCCCCCTTTTCCTCAAGGAATCTCCGGAACCAGGCGAGAAGGAATTCCTCATAAAAGGCGGTCTTTTGAGAAGTAGCAAGAGAGTTCTACCAACTCTCTATTCTCTGATTCCCGGAACCAGGCGAGAAGGGAATCTCAAACGCTCGCATCGTCAAAGGGACAAAGTGGTCGCGCGCTGACCAGACTCCTATCGGCACATTTTCCCAGAATCTCTGAGGAGATCTACTTGTAATCTTTTGAGAATACTTGTAATTTAGCTCCTCAAACTCTTTTTTTTTGTAAGTTTTCCCCCTTTGCAAATCAATGGAAAACAAGATGGCGACTCCGCTGGGGAAAGATCTCTCTATTACCGAGGATCAAGTGTCGCAATGCGACGATCAGACCTTAGGGTCTATCTCTGAATTCAAAAAAGCCGTGTAGCCAGATCCTCTCTGGCTAAATCTTCAAGGACGGTCTCTGCGGAGACAGGAAAGGTTCTTCGCAAATCCGCTGCGGTCCTTTGGCGCAACAAAGAAGCACGCCCACGGCCCAAGTTCTGCACCTTCAAGAACCTAGTCGTCCGGATCAATCAAAGAAGATTTGAAGAAGTCCTCTCTGGGGGTGGCTTGATGCTTCGAGCACGGAAGCACAAGGAGGTCTCCACGGCCAAGGTTTCAAATCAGAAACCAGAGGCAGAATCTTGCCAACACCCCACAGCCTCTCATGCGGCTAGTCAGGTTCCTCGCGAACCTAAGCATCCTCTGCCAAAGCGGATATGGAAGCCTAAGCAGGAATCTTCTGCTGAAGCTTCAGGCGTAGCTACGCCAAAGCCGCGCCTCTCTTATGAAGAAAAAGGCAAGATGCCCGCCTGCTCCGACAATGCTGCCAACCATAAAGTCAAGACGGCAATCATACCGTCTCCTAGAGCAGCAATGCCCTTCGCTAGCCTCGCTTTCACAAGCAAAGCTACAGTACCTCAGCGTACTCATCAGGTTTACAGCCGCGAGGCTAGAACCAGAGCACAGTTTAGTGCCGATCCTTTCCGCAGGAACAAGAAGGACGACGCGTCATCCTATGCGCACCCCGAGAAAATCTCTACACGAGATTGTCCAAGCCCCTACAGGGCCAACCTGCGAGGATTCTTGACGGACAAGAAGCTTTCCAGACCACTTCTCCCTGTTGTCAGCGAAGTGGGTGCCGGCTGGTGATGGTCCATTCAATGCAGTGTCGGTTGCGACCGACCCCTGTCGCTTCTTCATACCGGCGATCGGTCTTTGATCGACTGTCTGCGCATATCCCGATGAAGCATCTCAGGAGGAGCGCCTCACCAGATCCACCCTCTGCATCCGTCAACATGACCGGAAGAGGGCAAGAGCCGCGCAGAGGAAGTCAAGCATCTGACAACACCCCCTGCGGCTCTCCAGATCCAGATTATAGCCCAGGCTTAGGCGAAGTCTTGGTGCGCGAAGAAGGTGTTTTCCGAAACACCAGATCCAGGGTCGCAATACCCTATGACTATGAGCAGCCTTCTTCCTCAAAGGCCCTGATCTCACCAGAATCCAGGCGATCACCCCAATCATCTGATGGAGAAGATGAAGACAGCGGGTATGCCTCTTCAGCAACAGTCAGTTCTGTACGAACGGACAAAGCATCGGTCAATGGCCGATAACACCAATGACGACCTTCGTCGGCGTTTGGAAGCTCAGGAGCAGACCTCTAGAACTCAGCAAGAGCCCTGGACAATATTCAACAGATGCTCGCTCAGCTCCTCAGCAACCGGAATGATGATACCGGGAGTAATCATGACGAGGAAGACATCTCAGCAATGATCCGCTCAAGACGGAGAGATCTAAGGGAGGCTCTTCCCTGGATGCCGAAGTCCTTAAAGGCCTTCAAGCTCAAATTTCATCCCTGGCTCAGAAGGATGAATTGAAGAAAGTGGGGGTAGTCCGTCCTTACCCACTGGGATGGGATTCGGTGCCATATACGCCAAAGTTCAAACCACCAACGTTGCATACGTATGATGGTAAGAGCTCGCCTAATCAGCACATCTACTATTTCCGGTCCCAGACCGGTAATGTTCTAAGCAACGACGCCATCATGGCTAGGTTGTTTATCGGCACCTTGAAGGGGGTGGCATTCGACTGGTTCCGAAGCCTTCCTCAGGGCTCTATCAATTCCTGGATCGATCTGGAAACTCGGTTCCTCTCTCGCTTCTATGAAGATGACACCGAAGTGACCATGGACAAGCTCCTTTCCACTGTGCAGAGGAAGGGCGAATCTGTCCGCGAATACATTGAGCGGTTCAGAAATCTATCTCTGATGTGCCCAGCAGGGATGCCTTTACCCATGCTTTTACAAACATGCAGACATAACTTCTCGGATCAGGTAGAAGTTCGCATGGGGGCTGTCAAGGCCCACACTTGGAAGGAACTGGTCGAACAAGCTGAGATAGCCGAGAAGTCGGCTAAGAAGTTCGAGCCATCCGCCCCCAGGAGCAAATGGGGCGCGAACAACAAAGGGCGCAGCGATCTCCCGCAGTCCTCCCAAGCTAAAGGGAAGGAAATTATGTTCGTCGAGCTGACCGGAGACATGCAGTCAAAGGCCAAGAAGAGCGGCTTCAACAATCAGGAGTCCAAATTCCCTCCCAAACAGTACTCCTTCAGGGACGACCAGGTGGTCACCATATTCCATCTGCTCCACAAAGGGAATAAGATGAAGCTACCAGATGCTCGGCGTCCTGATGAGATAGGGCGCACAAATGATCCCAAGTACTGTCTCTACCATAGGATGGTTCATCATTCCACAGACAAGTGCTATGTCCTTAAGGACCGGATACAAGCCCTGATTGATGCCGGCGTCCTCACACTGAAGACGGAGCAGAAGAAAGTCACCGCCAATATGGTGACTCTTGAGTTCGGCACTGCCCAGAAGATCACAGTTCCTGACGGAACCTATCCGGCCCCTGCGCCGCGATTGGAAGTCAGGCATTCTTCAGCCGTGACTCAACACAACAAGGGTCTCGTCCCTTTGACATCGGAGACGGGCGAAGTCATGTGGATACACCCCGGTCTTGTCCAGGACATCCAACAGGGTTCAAGACAGCCCAACTCAAAAGGCAAGTCCTGCAATGTCATCTCTGTCCTGTCAGATGATGGCAATATTACATCGGCTTCCCTCAGCGATTCAGAAGAAGAGAAGCACGCCTGTGCGGCGCAGGCAGATGCGCCTCAACAGACGGGCACCCGGTCTGGAAAGTCATATCAAAGGCAGTATGACAAGCCTACTGACGAGATACAACAGCAAACGACGTCAGTACCAATGCCAGCATCCACTCCAATTCCAGCCAAGGGAAAGGAAAAGCCTAAAGAGGTGCGGTTCGACCATGTGTTGAAGAAACCGCCAAGCCAAGGGCTAGACACGCCCTTTCGCTTTGATATATTGGCCCACTTAGCCAATATCCCGGCTCGTATCACAATACACGAGCTCCTTCGTCTCTCCAAAGAGACAAGAGAGGCACTCAGAGATGCGCTAGCCAACTCAGAGTCCTTTCTGACATGCATGCCTGAGGTTCCTGGCGATGAGATGCGGCCTTTCTGCTCAGAGTGCCATCATGCACAGTCAAAGGTGCCTGCTATTACCTTCACAGCGGAAGATATGCTTCTCAAGGACAACAAGCACGATCGACCTCTGTACTACACCGGATATATCGGTTCAACCTGCATTGAAAGAATACAAGTCGATCCGGGGTCTGCACTCAGCATCATCCCCAAAAGGCTCCTCTACTTCCTCAGCATACCACTGTACAGGTTGTCTGCAACCACCACTATAATATACGGTTTCAATGCCGGAAGCAGTCATCCACTGGGGAAAATTCGGCTCCGTTGCAGAATCGGAAGCCTAAAGTCAGAGGTGACATGCTATGTCATCGATGCTGACACATCATATAACCTGCTACTGGGACGACCATGGATCCATGCCAACTGGATCGTTCCTTCCACTCTCCATCAGTGCTTCAAGTATGTTGAGGATGATGCGACAGTACGAACTGTCTTCGCTGAAAAGCAACCCTTTAAGGGGGTAGAAAACTACTTCACTGATGCTCTCTTATATCAAGAGGTTAGTGGAACGCCTGCGGAGCCATTGCCAGACGATGATGAAAGTGGCAATGAGGCGGATTCGGAACCCGAAGCAGGCACGCCAGCCATCCTGATTGGCGAACCAATTGTAGCATGCCTTAATGACCCCCTATGTAATGCGCCTCCTGAAGAGGAAGGCGAATGGATAATTAATGATAATATCTCTTTTGATTATCCTGCGAGCATCGGGTCAATTAAATCCATTATGGATGGCTCTCTCCATATGCCCGTACATAAGCCAAGTGTGGCTAACACATCTATGGAAGCTATAGAAGGGGCCACGCTGGTAATCCCTCCGTCCAGACGAGGTCAGTCGCCGATAATCTTCGGCAGAGCCCGGCCAGGGAGACCCGTAGCTGCAGACTCAAGCTCAAGGTCGGATGCTCCGCAGTTCTTTCATTACGCGCCATCAGCGCGCCACATTATGAAGAAGATGGGCTACAACCTGAAGCAGGGAGCGGGCCTAAACTTCGGTAAAGGAAGACGCAGCTTGATGCGTAACTCCGTCCCTAGAGGGAAACCTGCAAATTATTATGATAGTACACGCAGGGGGTTGGGGTATGTTACACCCACACCATCAACCACATTTCAGGTCAAAGGCGATGGATCGATCCCATCACAGTCGGCCTCATCCTCCGAATGGGACTCAGATGCCAGCATAGGAGGAATATTCGAAAGCCTCATGACTTCAAGCAGTCAGTTGGAACCCGCAGAGGTTACCGATGAGGAATCATGGGCCCAGCAATTGAGCCTCCAATGGGAAAAGCGGTTCGAGCTACGCGAACCGCCTACCGAAGACAAGGTGATGCAGGTCAACTTGGGTAGTCAAGATCATCCCAAACCGATTTTCATAAGTGAAAGCCTATCACTTATCGAAAAGGAAGAATTGATAATGCTCATAAAAGAGTATATAGATGTCTTCGCCTGGAGCTACGAAGACATGCCTGGACTTGATCCACAGGTCGCTATGCACCGTCTAAACATCAAGCCCGACGTTAAGCCAGTCAAGCAGCAACAACGTCGGTTCCGCCCAAACATCATGGAGGCTATTGAAGCCGAAGTTAACAAGCTCATTGCTTGTGGCTTCATCCGGGAGGAACAACATCCAGATTGGGTGGCTAACATAGTCCTCGTCCTCAAGAAGAATGGGAAATACGGATCTGCATCGACTACCGTGATCTCAATACGGCCTGTCCTAAAGATGAGTTCCCACTGCCCATCACCGATGTCATGATTGACAACACATGCGGGTTCGAGAGGATGTCTTTCATGGACGGCTTCTCAGGGTACAACCAGATCAAGATGTATCCCGATGACGAGAAGCATACCTCTTTCCGAACGCCATTGGGGGTATACTGCTACACTGTAATGCCCTTCGGACTGAAGAACGCCGGGGCAACCTACCAACGGGCGATGAGTATGATCTTCCGCGATCATCTCCGGAAGACGGTGGAATGCTATGTTGACGACATCGCCGTCAAAAGCCGCAGCAAAGATGAACATCTTCGCGATCTGAGAACGATGTTCGATATAATGCGGGCTCATCAGTTGAAAATGAACCCGACAAAATCCTTTTTAGGAGTATCAAGCGGAAAATTCCTTGGGTTCATTGTCACATCAAAAGGGATCCATCTGGACCCGGACAAAGTCAAAGCCATCCAGGACATGCATCCACCAAGGAACCTCAAAGAGCTCAGAGGCTTGCAAGGCAGGTTAGCCTACATCAGAAGATTCATTGCAAATCTTTCAGGCCGCTGCCAGCCATTCACCCGACTCATGAAGAAGGGTACTGCCTTCATATGGGATCAAGCTTGTCAAGAAGCTTATGAAGACATTAAGAGGTATCTCACCAAACCTCCGGTCTTAGTAGCCCCTACATCAGGGAAGCCATTCCTGCTTTATGTAAAAGCTCTGGACTATTCCCTTGGCGCCCTTCTGCCCGCCCAGGGACGACAATGGCCATGAGCAAGCCATCTATTACTTGAGCAGAACTCTCATAGGAGCGGAATCTCGCTACAATCCTATTGAGAAAGAGTGTTTAGCTCTCGTCTTCGCTGTCCAGAAGACACGACATTATCTGGTCGGCCAAACCATACATGTCATCTCCAAGGTGAACCCTTTACGTCTTCTCATGACGAAGCCAGGGTCGTTAAACTCAAGATTGGCTAAATGGGCACTGCTATTGTCCCAGTACGATATGACCTTTACCCTCAAAAGGGCGATCAAAGGTCAAGCCCTCGCAGAGTTTCTGGCTGCGCATCCAGTTCCAGAACATTCAAAGCTTCACGAAATATCCCTGATGAAGTCTTCGAGTCTAATGCAACCTCAGTAGAGGAGGTATGGCAGATGTTCTTTGACGGAGCATCGCGGATGGGCCCTAAAGGCAAGATTATTGCCGGAGTGGGGTTGTGTTCATCTCCCCGCAGGATCATATCCTTCCCAGGGCATTCTCCTTGACGGAGTCATGTTCTAACAATGTAGCGGAATACAATGCTCTGCTCATTGGTCTCCAGCTCGCCCACGGAATGGGGGTACGCTACCTTGAAGCTTATGGCGATTCAAAGCTGATCATTAGCCAGGTAAAAGGCGAATATGAAGTCCGCCATGAGGACTTGGTGCCTTACTACCATACAGCCATTGAACTGGCTAGCCTATTTGAAGGCTTCTATATCGGACATGTGTCTCGATCTCAGAACACCAAGGCGGATGCCCTCGCCGCATTAGCGACGACGCTAGCCTTGCCAGCCGACACCGAGTATCACCTCACAGTCGCAACCCGACATCTTGTATGCTCCAAGCAGGTGCTAAGAGTCCGAGAAGTCCATAATGTCTCCGTGGATCTCGAGCCGAGGGATTGGCGCTTCCCGCTCATTGACTATGCTCTGCACGGTCTGCTCCCGGATGATTCTAAAGAAGCGGCTTCCATCAGACGAAGATCTCTCCGTTTCTACTATGATCCAACCTTGAAGACACTTTATCGTCGGTCATATGACGGTGTCCTCCTCCGTTGCCTTTCTCATTCAGAGGCACAGGAAGTGCTTAAAGAAGCACATGATGGCATTTGCGGAGCTCATCAGCCGGGTCCAAAGCTCAAAGACAGGCTGCACAGACTTGGGTATTACTGGCCGACTATGATAGCCGACGCCACCCAATATGCACGAAGGTGTAAAGCGTGTCAGGTCCATGCAGACTTCATACACCAACCTTCGGAGTTGCTCCACCCTACTGCTGCTTCATGGCCATTTGAAGCATGGGGAATTGATGTCGTAGGGCCAATCAGCCCTTCTTCGGCAAGAGGTCACCGGTTTATCCTCGCGATAACCGACTACTTCTCAAAATGGGCAGAGGCCATACCGTTGGCCGAAGTCAAAACCTCCAATCTGGTTAGCTTCATTAGACACCATGTCATCCATCGATTTGGTGTCCCCAGGCGGATCATCCACGACAATGGTCCTCAATTCATAAGCCAAGGATTCTATCGGTTCTGCGATAAATACCGAGTTCAGAATGTGGCTTCAACAGCTTACAATCCTGCCGCCAATGGCTTAGCAGGAGCATTCAACAAGACAATCATCAAGCTGCTCAAGAAGTTTGTCTCCTCGAACAAGCGAGATTGGGACGAAAAGCTCGGTGAATGCCTTTGGGCCTACCGGACCACGATCCGGACACCAACAGGCAATACGCCTTTCTCCCTGGTATATGGGTGTGAAGCAGTCATCCCATTGGAAATCCAGGTGCCATCATTACGAGTAGCCCTGACTACCAGAATGACATCAGAAGACAATGATCGCCTACGTCTTCAAGAGCTCGAAGCCCTAGATGAGACGGCTACAAGCTCAGCAACACATCGAGCTATATCAGGCTCGGATGTCAAAAGCCTTCAATAAGAAGGTAAAGCAAAGAGTCTTCCAGAAAGGAGACCTGGTCTTAGCCGTCAGACGACCGATGATTATGACGCACAAGACCAAAGGCAAATTTCAGCCTAAATGGGAAGGACCGTTTGTGATAGAGACAGTCTATTCAAACGGAGCATACCGCCTTACGACTGCAGACGGCGACCTCCTCATGATGCCAATCAATGGCAAATTCTTAAAGAAGTACTATCCTTAACCAAGGATCATGCTCTCGATCAAGTTAACATTACACCTCTGATCGAGACCCGCGCTCCGGAATGCGCACAAAGAGAGCCTCTCTCTTTCTCCAAGCATATCAAACCTGTTGATAGCTGGGGGTTTGCTTAAAATCCCAAGGGACCTGCTCCCATTTGATTCCCTCTCCAGAATCACTTACCAATTCTCATCCATGGAATGGTAGGATCACATATTCCGCTGTTACGTTAACATTAAACCTATGACAGCAGTCCCCTCATTTCTCCTCGTGAGAACGAGACCTCCAAAGTCACTTACCAATTCTCATCCATAGAATGGTAGGACCACATATTCCGCTGTTATGTTAACATTAAACCTATGACAGTGATTTCCTCGTTTCTCCCCGAGAAGACGAGAACTTTTCCAAATCCAATCCGATTTTTGAACTTGGTGGCTTCTCAACCAGTTATGTCACCGCGACCACTGAACTGGCAGATAGCCGAGTTTCATCTATCATTGAGCTTGGTGGCGTCTTAATCGGTTATGTCATTGCGACCTCTGAACCACTAGACAGCTAAGTCTCAACCTCGAGTCCTGTTGACATTTACAAAAGACAGGTCTCGATACTTGTTGACATTTACAAAAGACAAGTATCACCTATTTTGAGCTTGGTGGCTTCTCAACCAGTTACGTCATTGCGACCTCTGAACTGGCAGATAGCCAAGTCTCATCTATTTGAGCTTGGTGGCTTCTCAACCAGTTACGTCATTGCGACCTCTGAACTGGCAGATAGCCAAGTCTCATCTATCATTGAGCTTAGTGACTTCTCAACCAGTTACGTCATTGCGACCTCTGAACTGGCAGATAGCCAAGTCTCATCTATCATTGAGCTTAGTGGCGTCTCAATCGGTTATGTCATTGCGACCTCTGAACCAACGGACAGCTAAGTCTCGATTTTGAGCCCTGTTGACATTTACAAAAGACAGGTCTCGATACTTGTTGACATTTACAAAAGACAAGTATCACCTATTTTGAGCTTGGTGGCTTCTCAACCAGTTACGTCATTGCGACCTCTGAACTGGCAGATAGCCAAGTCTCATCTATCATTGAGCTTGGTGGCTTCTCAACCAGTTATGTCATTGCGACCTCTGAACTGGCAGATAGCCAAGTCTCAATCTCGGTACCTGCTGACATTTACAAAAGGCAGGTGTCTCCCTTTCCAGCCCCGCAAAGGGCTAACCTGAAGATTGGCAACATCTCAATTGGTTATGTCATCGCGACCTCTGAACCAACAGACAGCCATGTCTCATTATCCAAACAGTAGAAGTCAAAAGGAAAATTTTCTATTGAAGTCAAAAGGAGGGGATACATGAAGGAGCATATACAATGGCCTACAGGCGCACAGTGTAAGATCGAATCCGATCTCCAAGCGAAGCCAGCCTCGTTCTCCTGTCATCAGCAGCCTGGGCCAGCGCCTGTGACCGCAGCTCATCTTCATCGAAGTCTACTGCCTGAGCCAGACGAGCTTCAACCTCCGCCAAAGTCGCCTTCTGTGACGACTCTTGCCGCGCCAGATCTCCACTCTGAGCTCTGAGCTGCTCAAGCCGTGCGGTCTCTTCCAGGCGTATCGGTATGGCCTTGGATAGAAGGAGATTCGCCTTCCTGATCTCTCCTCGGCCCTCCTGATCTTGTCTTCGGCATCAAGAAGAGCGCTGGTGGAAGCGTCAATTGCACTCCCAACCTCTGCTTGCCTTGTTCCCAAGGATTCCAAGTCAGAGGAGATAGCCTTAGCGGCTTCTTGAGCAGCAAGCCGGGTCTCATGCCTTTGGGCAACAAGATGTGCGAGCCGTTCTTCAGCCAAAGACGCCGCGTCTGAACGATAGAGACGGCGCCACGCCTCCACGTCCTTCTCAAGGCCATCCACCAGGAGCTCCAAAGCAGTGGCCTGATGATACCCCTCAAAGTCCCGAATGCAATCAATACCGCGGGAGAGGATCACCTTCAGTTTTGAGAATGGCACAGGCGAGCCTTTCAAAACTAAGCCGATAGTTTGCTCCAAGCTTCTATAGAAGCTATCGACCAGGTCGCCGATGAAATTATTTTCGACCTCAGCCATTTCTGGTAGCGAGGCGACCTCAGAATAATCGGCCAGCCCGGTCGACGCTGTCGCAGGGGAGGCAGCAGAGGCACTAACAACAGCAGCACAAGCCAAGGGCGATCTCGGCGGAGTCCTCATTGAAATCAGCACGTCAGCCACCGCGAAGGAAGGACTGACGACCACTTCGCGAGCACCAGGCACAACCACCTGAGAGGGAGAAGCGGGGTTGGTGACCACCCTCAACTCCGTACTCGCCGGCACTTCACTCAGGAGTGAAGACACTTGCAGGGCTATCGCCCCCACAACCCCCGATCTCTCAGCGGCCATGGCCTGATAAGGAGGGAGGTCGCAGTATAGCGCGTCCAACACAGCAGCATCCGCTGCGGTCGAAGCACTCGACTCGCCCTCTGACCTCTCAGAAGAACCCTCCGGCTCCTTCGAAGCCGATGCACCTTGGGGATGAGCACCTGCAATAGAACCAAGGTCAAAAAGGAGACGCAGCAAACAGGCGAAGATCAAGAGGTCAAAGTCATACCGAAGGCCGATGTCACCTCGACAGCCTCATCAGAATCCAAGGGTCCCATTGGGAAGTTCTTACCGGACTCGACGTAAGCGGCCGGCCCGCTCTCGCCCGCCGAGTCCCCAGCAGACCACTCAACAGAGCTTGATTTCATAGGACTTCCTTTGGAAGTCCCAACACCCGAAGGACCGACATCAGCTGCGCCACTCCCAGATTCTTGCGAGTGAGCAGAAGGGCTGGCTGCAGCCCTATAAGTAAACAGGGGATCATAGTGTTCCCCTTGTTCTCCAACTGCCTCAGCTCCTGCAACAAAAAGCAAATAATGAGTTATCTGAAGAGCACTGAAGGCATATCAGACAGGGCCAATCTTACCAGAAGTCGGTTCAGCAACCGACGGTTCAGCCACTGAGGGCGCAGCAGAAGGAAGCACAGCAGAGGGTTTGCCCTCTACCACAATTGTAGGAGCCTGGCGACGGGGCTTCTTCGCCGACGACTTCCTACGGGATCCACTCCCACGCTTCCTCTTGAAGTGGACATCGGAATCCCCTTCCTCCACTTCTTCCACATGTTGTAGGGGAGGCGTCCCCACCACACCGGAGCCGGCTTCGTAAGTGTCAGCATCGCCAACATCAGCTCCTGTCACAGCCTCGAAGCGAGGGCTCCCTGCATCAGAAGCCTCGCTATCATCCACAGCGATGAACTCCTCAATGCCAGGGACACGGACCCGTTTGCCCTCCTGTTTCTCAGAGGCCTTCTGCCTCATCCGGTGAGCGATCAACCTCACGCCCGAACTGTTGACATTGAACCCAGGAGGCGCAGAGTTCGAAGCCGCATACCACTGACAGAAGCACAGGGTCGTCCGAAGAACGGGATCCCTCAGCGGCGTGCTCAGCCACGCCCCAGTACCATCTGCGGTAAAGAACCGCCAGGCGCGAGCCCCATCAATAAGGCTCCCCATGAAAGCCAGGTCCGGATTGGGGTTACCCACGTACAGCTGATCATACCCGAATTGGCGGGTAAACCGGCTCGGGATGTAGGGCTCCAAGTAACAGGTATCCCCACTCCTGTACAACAAGTGCGAGGGCCGGATACAGACCAGCCACTCGAAAATGTCCCGACTCATGGGAGACCAACCCGACTCCATATCGTGGAATTCCTCGTTGTATCCTGCACCTCGTAGGCGAGGAAAACAACGGAAGAGGCTATAAGCGTCATAACGACGCACTGACTTACGGGCCTCAGCCACGTAAGTTTTCTGCCATGAACGGCCTTCAAAGCGGCGGAGAAGCGCCGTTTGAACACCCTGCGGAGGATCCTCCCCAGCCCCAATCAAAGCAGGGCAGTGCAAGGCGAACCACGCCATCAGATAGGTATACGGCAAACCTACCCTAGGATTGGGTCCGTCACAGGGCAGGACCGCACCCTTTCCTCGCCTCGACGCCATTGGCCTGCAGAAGCCCTCCGTCAGCGCACGGAGACCCCTCTGAATACAGCACACCATGGCCGGGAGGAGAGCCAGACGGTGGCCGTGGACCAAGCGAACGACAGGCAACAGCACGTTCGGGTGAACAATGTCACCCGAAGAAGAAGGCACAACACACTTCTTTAACCATACGGTTAAAAAGCCGGCCAGCAGCGCCTTGCGAGACATAGGCCGACGGGCCTGATGGTGAAAGCTCCGGAGAACATCACCCTTCCCGAAGGGACCATCGTCTTCAGTCACGACGATGTCCTTCTCGGCATGTGCTTCCATCCTTTGCAAGATGTCCTCTTCAGCAACTCCGCAGTGGGCTGCTTCAGGCGCATTGTTCATATCTGGGAACAGATAGCTCCCCCAATTCTTCAAGCTCTTCGAGCTACTCTTGCCACCAGTGTGGACGCTAGAGCAAATGTGCAGGTGGCACATCAATTCCCGATATGTCTCAAGCAGAGCAGGCTCTTGCTTCTCCAGGAGAGCCAACTCCGCCTCACAGGGAAAGTACTCTTCGTATGGAAGAGACCCGAAGGGTAAAGCAGAGATT
The DNA here is from genome assembly GCA_038442645.1 of Agave tequilana. Taxonomy (NCBI): domain Eukaryota; kingdom Viridiplantae; phylum Streptophyta; class Magnoliopsida; order Asparagales; family Asparagaceae; genus Agave; species Agave tequilana. The sequence goes on along the minus strand of JAVJIF010027990.1, from coordinate 78,172 downwards.
TCCCGCATCTCGTGCAGAGCCATGCCCAACTCGCCAATCGGGGTGAAGAAGGTCCCCGAAGCCGGGCAGTACAGCTCAAGGATGGCGTAGAAGCACGCCACCTTCGTTTCAATGCCGTAGCAGGTCGCCCTGACGGCCTCATGGAGGTTTAACCTCTCCAAATCCTCCCCGAAATGGGTAAGGATATAATTGGTCAACCCCGCCCACCATGACCTAGGAGAATGGACCCAACCAGGAGTCCTGAAGTCAGTGGCAGGATAATTCCCGCCAGCCTCGCAGAACTGAGTGCCAAAGGTCGGCGCCGCAGCTGGGTTCTCGCCCACCGGAAGGTCCCGCAATACCCTCCCAGGGTATAGCCCCATTATGCTGCGAGGAGGGCCCGCCCCTGAATAGCCGGACTTATACGACAGTCTCCCGACATGGACGGACTCAGCGCTTCGGCTAACGCCCCACGCCATCTTCCTAGCCTGAGTCACACTCGCGAAGGAAGACAAAGCAAATTGCCGCTTAGTGGACGGGAGATAAAATCTCTCGCCATCCAGTTGGAAAATCCACTGGCCTTCACCGGCCTGTAGCTGACGATCGGGATCAGGTGCAGCATCCCCGAACATGAAGTCAGGCTTTCGGTAAGCCTGACGGTCGATATCTTCAAGTGGAGCAGTAGTCAAGATGCTCCGCATGGCCTGAGGCTGACCATCCTGGATAAGCGTATCCCGCACAAGGGAGCTCGGCTCGCTGAACAATGAAGCCTGCCCATAGAACTGCAAGCTGATGTTACCACCTGCTCGACTGGTTAGACCGAACAGACTATTCTGGAGACCGGAGGCATAATTCACTGCAAAGACAAAAAATGAGCTATGATTAGTTCATCAATCAAGTGGATATGAAATATAAAAATTCACTAAGGCATAGCCTCGCTCAGTGAGCAAAGCCAGTAAGGCGATAGCTTCGATGGAGCTTGATCTCGCGGATGAAACTGCAGCCACGCGGAAAACATCCAAAGCACCAACTTCGCTTAAGCAGGAAGTGGTATAGCCCTGAGGGCTGATGTCAGCAAAAGGACATTATGGTCAGAAGTCATCATGACTGAAAGGACTTATTCAAGTCCTGTTCCTCAAACAGGATGGAGATGGCCCAAGTTATGGCTTCGTGCGAAAGTCTAAAGAAGAACTGTTCAGTTCTTAAACTCCCTGGTGCAAGCAAAATAGGGAAGTTAAAGGGAAACGAGTTCCCTGATAAGGACAGATCAGATTCGATCATCCTAACGGCCAAGTACCGACTCCAAAGAAGAAAGACAATCATCTCTAGTCAAGGAGAAGAGTCTCTTACCGGCGACTGGTCGCTCAATGACCGGAGGAGGAGGGCCCTCCGCTGCAGAAGTTGCTGCCTCCTTTCCCGCTCGTCTCTTGGGCGCCATTGAGGAATTGCAAGAGTTCTCAAAGTACTCTGAAGCAAAGGAGGAAGAAGGAGAGGAAAAGACAGAAACTTCTCTGAAAAAGGAGATCGTTTCCATGATCAGCCCGATCGGGCTTTTTATAGGCCAATCAGCGCCTAAATCAAGGCCTCGAAAAAGGGCACATGCCGCCGTTTCGAATTAATTCGAAACAGTGCCCGAAGCGCCTGAGGCGCTTTTCCCAAAGTGCGACGGTTCAACCCCACTAAAGGGTTAACTCCGTACAGGAGCAAAGTGCGGACTTCGCACAATCCTTCAAGGACTTCGCCAGGAAGCTTACCTTAGCCCTCTAAAAAGGTGCTATGTCCTCAGCTCCGCACACAGTTTAGCCTAGCTATGGCCAAACTCTCAGTGAAAGCAAGCAAATCAGATGATTAGAAGATGAACTTTCATTGATTCAAAAGCAAAGGTACATTGATATTACATCAAAGTTGTGTTTCATACAACACACCCAGTTGCCCAACAGGATCATTTGAGGCAGACAAGCGGTTTTATCTGCTTCCAAGCCAGATCAATGGGACAGGAAAGGCCTTCCTCCTGCACAAGGCCGTAATCCTTCGCACATGAACAGAAGGTGCCACAAGGACATGGTCATTTTTCTCCACAAAATGGCAGATCTTGCCAGGCCATCTTTTGTTGAAGCCTGACAATAAAGCTTATCGCCGCCAACACGTCAGATCACCTATAATGGGAATTGGCAGTGATGTCACGGATCTGACGGATGTGAGGCCTGCTCCCCCAAAGTGGATCGCCCCCGACGAAGGCCACCGAAGTTGAAAGTCGGCAATGATGTCAGTGATCTCACTGATCACCTCCGACGAAGCGGCAGCCAGCCTCACCTCAGAACGAATCATCTCGGATAAGAGGCTGCCAATAGCCTCTGGGACGCACACCCGCTGCCCCGAATTGTTCCTCCTGCTTAAAAGTAAAGCTTCAACCGGGGAAGCATAAGGCAATTTTATGGCTTCTTCCATCAAGTCACCAGACTGGCAAGCATAGCTCGCTGCAAGGCAAATTGGAGCAAGTTAGCAGTCAAGCACTGAAAGAGCTGCAAAAACATTTAAGTCAGATTCTTCAGCGGCAAAAGCAATCCGACTTCAGTCAAAGCAGAGGATAAGCCTCGCCTGCACGGCAATCATGGGCTGGCTCAGCAAACGCCAAGTCCTAGCCTCGCCTATACGGCAAAGTCAGACTGATCTTGTGAAGAACAGTCTCAACCTCACCAACATGGCAAGACTGGCTCAACTTTTGAAGAGGCCAAGTCCCAAGTCCTGCCTGCGCAGCGGACTTAACAAGCAATGGTCTTTCTGATCAAATCAAGACGATGGCTTCGCAGAAAGCCATGATGAGATCCTTCTCTGCAGCAGCCAATTGCAAGATGAAGAGCAAGGGAAGCTAATCCCTGAAGTGAGATGTCAAAGCTAAAAGCAGTGAAGTCTTTGAATGATCAAGACTTACTGGTCCTTGGCCGGTTAGACAACCAGAGTGGGCTTTCCCACTAATTCAGAGATCTGAGTATATCTCTCAACCAAGAGAAGAGAAGAAGAAAGGCAAGGCATTTCTCTTCAGAGGACCTCAAGCGTCCTATTTATAGGCCCCATGGTCTGAGCGCAACCTCCTCAAGCGTGGAAGCACGAGCGCATGTAAGGCATTCATCACGCCTTGATAACAGGGACGGTTTCCATTGGAACCGTACAAGGAGAAAACGTCTCCCTCATAAAAGGCACTCATGACGCCTTGAAAAAAGGGAGTATCCTCCCTTGGAAACGTGCAAATCGGAGAACATCTCTCTCGATCAGCGCAAGAGAAGGAGTAATCCTCCTCGTAACCGACCCACGGCAGTTGGCCTCGGAAAAGCAAGGGTTCCTCAGCGAACTTATCCAGATGCGGAGCTACCCGCACGCAAACGCGAAGCGACTCGCGGATCTGCACAATTCTTCGGCGAATTCATCCCAAAGCAGGATTGAAAGCGAAGCTGAACTCAACCATCATGGCGATGTTCATACTACATCCACCATCACAGCAGTTCAAAGTGTTTCGAAGTCTGGGCTATTGCAGACTCTCGAAAACTTTGAAGGGGGTCTTGTTGACACTTAAAAAAGACAAGATTCTCATTGGTCCGAACAATGTCTAGCGACAGACGAGCTGAAGACCAGTTTTTCACCCACCTCCGAGGGACAAGGAAGCAGCTTGGACTCCACTGATCCAGCAAGCAGAACAGTGAACCCAGATTGTTTCTAAACAGACCTCAGCAGGTCTAAAAGTGCTAACATCTAGCATAACATTAGCCCAAGGAGATAGCCTCGCTTGAGAGGCTAGCATCATCCAGAGCATCGCCAGGAAGCTAACTGACAGCTTCGCCGAAAAGCCTTTTTTCGGACTTCGCCAGGAATTGCCTCCAGCTCCGCTATGAGCTTCAAAGCGGGCAGCTCCGCTATTGGTCAATCAAATCTCCGGATGAGATCGGATCCAATCAGATCAAATCCGATTAGAGACCAAATATGGCAGGTGATTGCCACAATCTCTTGACTCTCTTAAAACGAGCAAGAGGATCAGAGGGAATCCTCCAACGATATGGAAAGGATCACAACAAATCGGAAAGATCAACCGACTTGCCAATTTCTAGCTCCGCGGAAGCTATCCTAGCCTCGCAGCAAGGCTACTTTCCAGATTTAAACAGATTCAATTCAATCTGTTTCCATATCTTCAAGGGGACGATTATACCCTTGCTCTCCCTATAAATAGCCCGCCAGGGGCACAAGGGAGGAGGATCGGCTTCTTTTCACAGGATCGGCGCTCGATCTAGGGTAACTTCCTTTATCGATCTTCTGCCGGCTACGAGGATCGGACTTCTTCACCAACGCACCGTGCAATCTCCAATTCAGAGATCTTTCAAGAGAAATACTTCTCTTTTCAGGGTGGTGATACCCTAACAGCCCCCCTTTTCCTCAAGGAATCTCCGGAACCAGGCGAGAAGGAATTCCTCATAAAAGGCGGTCTTTTGAGAAGTAGCAAGAGAGTTCTACCAACTCTCTATTCTCTGATTCCCGGAACCAGGCGAGAAGGGAATCTCAAACGCTCGCATCGTCAAAGGGACAAAGTGGTCGCGCGCTGACCAGACTCCTATCGGCACATTTTCCCAGAATCTCTGAGGAGATCTACTTGTAATCTTTTGAGAATACTTGTAATTTAGCTCCTCAAACTCTTTTTTTTTTTGTAAGTTTTCCCCCTTTGCAAATCAATGGAAAACAGACTACTGCTGAGACTCAGAAGAAGGAAGTACCGGTTTGGGATGAATTTCCAGAAGTGTTTGCTGAAATCTCAGGACTCCCACCTGACAGAATGGTTGAGTTCTCCATTGATACTATTCCAGGCACAGTTCCAATATCCAAAGCTCCGTACAGAATGGCACCCACTGAGTTAGAGATTCTAAAGAAACAGCTGCAAGAATACTCAGATAAGGGGTTAATTAGGCCAAGTACTTCACCATGGGGAGCTCCAGTGCTCTTGGCAAACAAAAAGGATGGTGGTAAACAGTTATGTATAGACTATCGAGAATTGAACAAAGTTACCATCAAGAATAAGTACCCCTTACCAAGAATTGATGATCTGTTTGATCAGCTTCATGGAGCTCGAGTATTTTCCAAATTAGATTTACAATCAGGTTATCATCAGCTAAAAGTAAAGAAAGAAGATATTCCAAAGACAGCATTCAGGACTCGTTATGGCCATTATGAGTTTCTAGTTATGCCCTTCGGAGTCACCAATGCCCCTGCAGTCTTTATGGATTTAATGAACAGAGTGTTCTCACCATATTTGGATCAGTTTGTAGTTGTTTTTATAGATGACATCTTGATCTATTCGAAGAACGACAGAGAGCATGCAGAACACTTGAGAATAGTGTTACGGACTCTCCAGCAGGAACAACTTCATGCTAAGCGGAGCAAGTGTGACTTCTGGTTAAATTGTATAGCCTTCCCTGGACACATGATTTCAGAAGAAGGAATTTCAGTTGACCCCAGCAAAATCCAGGCAGTAAAGGACTGGCCAATTCCAAAGACAGTAACTGAAATTAAGAGTTTTATTGGATTAGCTGGATATTACCGGCGTTTTGTCCAAGATTTCTCTAAGATCGCAGCCCCGTTAACGAAGCTCACCCGAAAAGGAGAAAAGTATATATGGACAGAGGAATGTACTGCAGCCTTTGAACAATTAAAGAAAAGACTCATTACAGCTCCAGTCTTGAGGACTCCCTCAGGAAGAGGAGGGATGGTTATATACAGTGATGCATCCGAAAAAGGCCTGGGGTGTGTCTTAATGCAACATGATCATGTCATAGCTTATGCATCCAGGCAATTGAAACCACATGAGCGAAATTACCCAACTCATGACTTAGAGATGGCAGCAGTAATATTCGCATTGAAGATCTGGAGGCATTATCTTCTGGGAGACAAGGTGTTAATCTACACTGATCACAAGAGTCTTAAGTATATTTTCACGCAGAAAGAATTGAACATGAGACAGAGACGGTGACTTGAGTTAATGGCGGACTATGATATAGACTTACAATATCATCCGGGCAAAGTCAATACAGTACCAGATGCATTGAGCAGGAAGCCAGAAAATAAAATGCTAGTACAACTCACTCAACAGAAGGAGTTAATTCAGGACATCACAAAATTGGACTTAATGTTAGTACAAGGAATTGATAAGACAAGACAGTTAATGACCTTTCAGATTCAATCCACCCTGATGAATGAGATTAAAGAAGCTCAAAAAGAAGACCCCAGATTACAAAAATTCAGAGCTCAAGTAGAGGCTGGATTGAGAACTGATATTCGTATTCATTCGGATGATGCACTATATTTTGGTAACAGAATTTGTGTTCCCCAAGGAGAAGTTCGACAGAAAATTCTGGCAGAAGCACACAGTTCGGCTTATTCCATACACCCAGGGGGAAATAAAATGTATCAAGACATAAAGCAGCAGTTTTGGTGGAATGCTATGAAGAGGGAGATAGCCCAGTATGTGGCCAAGTGCCTGGTTTGTCAGCAGATAAAGATAGAACATCAAAGAACAGCTGGACTTCTACAACCCTTACCGATACCCGAATGGAAGTGGGAACACGTCACCATGGATTTTGTCACGGCACTACCTCGCAGTCCTAAGGGTAATAATGCAATATGGGTAATCATTGATCGCCTCACGAAATCAGCTCACTTCCTACCATTCAGAGTAGGTCAAACAACAGAAGTTCTGGCAGATAAATATATGAAGGAAATAGTTCGTCTGCATGGAGTTCCGGTTAGCATCGTATCAGATAGAGACACAAGATTCCGATCGCATTTCTGGGAAAGTCTCCAAGAAAGCCTAGGAACTCGTCTAAAATTCAGTACTTCATATCACCCTCAGACAAGCGGACAATCTGAACGAACTATCCAAATTCTTGAAGACATGCTGCGAGCCTGCATGATTGAATTCAAAGGGTCATGGGAAGACTATCTTCATCTGGCTGAATTTTCTTATAATAACAGCTATCAGGCCAGTATCAAGATGGCTCCGTTTGAAGCCTTATATGGCAGAAAGTGCAGATCGCTGATATGTTGGGATGAAGTCGGCGAAAGAAGACTTATGGGACCAGATATTCTAGTTCAGACAACAGACAAAGTCCGAATTATCAGAGATCATCTTCGGGCAGCACAGAGCCGACAGAAGAGTTGGGCAGACACTAACAGAAGACCATTGGAATTCAGAGTGGGTGATCATGTATTTTTAAAGATATCACCGACAAAAGGAGTAATCCGATTCGGTACTCGCGGGAAACTTAGTCCGAGATACATCGGCCCATTTGAGATTTTGGATCGCGTGGGAGAAGTAGCTTACCGATTGGCATTACCGCCGTCATTAGAAGGAATTCATAATGTTTTTCACATATCACAGTTACGGAAATATGTCAAAGATGAGAGCCACATTCTAGATCACTCAGAATTAGAACTACAACCAGATCTATCATATAAAGAGCAACCGATGGCCATTCTGGATAAAAGTATCAAGACTCTGAAGAATAAGGCAATACCATTAGTATTGGTTTCTTGGAATAGGCATGTGCCAGGAGAGGCCACGTGGGAAAGAGAGGATGTTATCCGTGAGCGTTACCCTCAACTATTTACAACTTAGTTGGTAAAACTCTTCCTTCCTATCCTTCTCTACCGTCATCTTCCCCTTCCTGAAATTTCGAGGACGAAATTTTTTGCAAGGTGGATAGATTGTAATACCCCGTCCTCAGAATACGTACTCAGATGCGTATCCTGATTTTTTCTACATTATGTTATGTCTAGTTATTATTTTCTCTTACTTTGGAAGTACTACATGATTTCATCTTTCTGGTAATCAGATTGGGTCAAATTTAGTTTTAAACATTGTTTCCCAAGATTTTATATTTTTCATGATTTTTCAAAATTTTCCTGAATTATTTTAGAAAAACCCTAAAATCAGGATTTATCAGCACCGCTGGTTTATTCCTGGATTTGTAATTTGCAACTGAGGTCAAATTTTACGAAACCGCTTTTCCATATTTGCTTAGAATAATATTCACTATCTTAATTCATTTTTTGGGAAATTTTCAAAATTTATTAGATTTCTGTCAAAACTGGCGTCAACCTACATTGACGGCAGATTCCAAGATTTTTAATTTCAAAACGATAAATTATTTCTTCAAACGAATTTCACCATGAGTCTTAAAATAATATTCTTGATTTTTGTGAATTTTTGCGAGTCGTTCCGAAATACTTGATTTTGGGACGATTTCGGTATTTTTCCGAATGTTTTCCGCATCCGCAACCGAATCCCGGGAATCCGCCTTTTTCAGCATTTTCACTTTTGAGTCCAAGAAAATATCTTCCCTTTTTATTTTCTTTTCCTTTTTCCTTTTTTCTTTCCTTTTCCTTCCACCACAAGCTACCAACTTTCTCCAAACTTCCATTATCTTCTCCAACATTCCACCACAAATATCTTTCCAAAATATCCAATCTCTCTCTCTTCCATGGCCGGCCAAGAGTGGCCAAGAGAGCCACCTCACCCTTTCCAATTTACAAGAAACCCCTTCCCTAAATTCTAATTACATCTCCTTCATATTTCATACCAACTATAAAAGCCCTTTTTCCTTCTTTCCTTTTCATTTTCTCCATTTCTCCACCAAGTGAAACCTTCACCCTCACCAATTCCTCCTTTATCTCCACCACAACCACAACCACTACAACCTCCTACCTTCATCTCCTTCCTCCTTCAACTCCATTAAACCAACCACAAACTCCAAAACCACCACCAAAGCCTTCACCTTCTCCAAACTACCACCACCACTCCATCATCTTGTGAAGGCCGGCCACTCCTTTTGGATTGGGGCCGCGCTCTTCTCCGTTGGCAAGACTCCAAGGCCGGTACCCTCCTTTTGGATTGGGGCCGAGCTTTTCTTTGTCAACAATATCGCCGTAGATTATTCCGGTAATCGTTCGCGATTATTCCGGTAATCGTTTTGGTGATAATTGACGACAAACTTAGCAAAGAACTCATCTTCCTCACTTGGCATTTTCTCACGGGACGTCGGACGCATTTTTAGGCGAGTAACTTTACTCGCCAAGACATGGATAACTATTTTCATACTTGTATTTTTATCAACAAACGCAACCCTTAAAAGTCAGGTTCTGCTCTCTGTTTGCACTCTGTTAGTCGACTTGACCCAGTCATTAGTCGACTTGAACCCTTTATTAGTCGACTACCCCCTTTTTTCTAGTCGACCAACTTTTCTGAAGACGCGCCTTTTTCCTGAAGACGCGATCTTATTAGTCGACTATCCTTTTTCCCTAGTCGACTAACGTTTTCCTGAAGACGCGACCCTGTGAGACGCGGCTTTATTAGTCGACTTGACCCTCCTCTATAGTCGACTAACTCCTTTATTAGTCGACTACTTGTTTCTCCCTAGTCGACTAAGTTTGGCTGCTTATTGTAGTTAATCACTTTCTTGAATATGGACCTTATCTTCGGGACATGTATTATATATTATTATTTCGTGACTTGTCACTTGACGAATATCACCTCTTATCATGCTATCTCTTGACACCCGGCATGATACACTTGACTCTTATAATTATCACGATAACGGGAATGATAACCAGACATCATGTTTTACAAACTTGATTTACGTGATAGTACAAATTGTACTCCTGTCTTCATAATATTCCTGACTTGCTCCTGCTCATTCCCGAAATCTGATAATTATCTAAGGAATTCATAAAATGAGACAACTTGCATCGGGTCGGGGGAAACATGCGGCTATCAATACATGTTCGTGTTTACAGTGGTATTAGGTATGTTGTGCAACTAAAACTTCCGGTCTGACCTGTGGGCCTCCAGGCGACCGAGGGGAGTGCTGGCTCCCTCCTCCTGATACCATCATGATAAAGGGCATACATAAGTCCCTCCTGATAGCCTAGCGGCAGGTTCCGTCACCAAGCAGCGGAACATCCTGGGCCGTGGTCCCGGGTATGCACGGGACCCACTGTAAACATTGTTCGTTGATGCCCCCGCTAGTTTCCAATAACAACCTTGCTTTACTCGGATATGGATCTATGTGTGCTGGGACGCTAGTTCACATAGCTAGATATCAAAGTAAGACAAGTAATAATAATAAAAGACGCCAACTGTGGATCCGTTGTATACGCCTGGATTACGGTGGCATGAGATAAAGGTATATAGATGAGGGTTTCCTTGTTTGGATTATTCCTTCGAGGTACTAGTCTCATGAGGCCGTAACCTAAGCTTGTACAATGTCTTTTCAACTTCTACTCGTTGTGCTTCCTTTACTTGCTGGCTGATTATTTATAATACTGTACCAACTCTCATACTCGTATCTCTTATGCCACTCGGCTGTAACCTGATCATTTGTTTGGGAGGTCCTGACTCCCTTGAATTTGTATGTTCAGGTTCTGGAGCTTGGATTGAAGTGGAGCCTTCCACAGAAGATCAAGCTTTCTTTTCAGAGCAGGCTGACTAGTCTTGGTTTCTTTTGTGCCTGACTTTTCTTTCTAGCTCGCGGGATCTTCCTCCAGCTCGTGAGCATCTTGTGTTCATATTGTAAATTGTACTTTTGTAATTGGTTGTGATATAAGATACATGAATCATGTAATAGTATATCACACTCTGTGATAACTTTGTAACTTGTACTTCGCATGTTGGCATATAAATGAATACCACGCTTTGTCGTACTCTGATTCTTGCTTGTACTAATGCTTAGCGTATATACGTGAGGGTATTTCTGACCTGCGTATATACGTCGCAGTGACGTCCCCGTATCCGTGGGATCGGGGCGTTACATTAGGTCTTGTTTGATACAATACATCAAGTATCATGTGTTATATGAAACATCTACAAGGCAATTGTGGGAGATCTTGGAGAAGAAATATCTGATAGAAAGCATCGAATTGCGTTTGCAATTAAATAGGAGGTTTTATCGCTTGTAGATGAAGAGAGAACTCTCCATTGATGAACACATGAACAACTACACCAAGCTTTTTGCAGACTTAGTAAACGTAGATGTCAAGATTGATGAAGAGAATAAGGCAGTGATTCTACTGAATTCTCTTCTTGATGAAGAGTATAATACCTTTATCCTAACTTTGATCAATGGTAGACAAATACTTAACTACAGTGAGGTGTCGGTTGCTCTTGTAAATTATAAAGTAAGGAGGTAGGACAAGCTGTTTTCTTCTAGGAGTACATCAGCAGAGGCATTGGCGATAAAAGGCAGGAGTTCCAATCGGAGGGATAAAGGTGATCGTGGGAGAATAAAGTCTAGGCCAGGTTTTAGATATCTGAAGAAGAATCAGTGCGCTTTCTGCAAAAAATCAGGGCACTGAAAGGTTGATTGTCCAAAGGCCAAAGTTAAGAAGGAGTAGAAGACCAGGGCAAATCTCGCACAGGTGGTCTATACTCATGCTACTACTTCACAGGCAGGTGGATCGGACTCAGACTCATCGGTATTCTTTTTTTTTCATTATCACTCCTATCATTGGTTACTCAGGAGACTCTGAGTGGATGTTAGATATCGGAGCTACTTATCACGTATGCCCAAATAGAGATTGGTTTTCTAGTTTTGAGAAGTTAAATAGATTTTCTGTTATCATGAGTGATGATCGCCCATGTAATATGGAAGGCATAGGTATAGTCCATATCAAGATGTTTGACGGGATGGTGCGGGAATTGAAGGAAGTGAGGTATGTACCTCAACTTAAAAGAAATCTTATCTCAGTTGGTACTTTGAAAACATTAGGTCTTAAGGTATCTATAAGAGATGGTGTTCTCAAGATGATTAAAGGCTCGATGGTGATTTTAAAAGGCGTCTGACGAAATAATCTTTATTACTTGAAGGGTAGTACAGTTACAGATGATGATTCTATCAGGTTGTGGCATATGAGGCTCGGACATACAGGTGAAAATTTTTTGCAAGCTCTTGCAAAGTAAGGTCTATTGAAAGATACCAGAACCTACAAATTAGAGTTTTGTGAATATTGCGTCATTAGAAAGAAGATCAAGGTGAAATTCGGCACAATGACTCACTGCACCGAGAGAATTCTGAATTATGTTCGCACCGATATTTAGGGACCTACCAAGACGGCATCTATTAGAGGTAACCACTACTTTGTGACTTTTATCGATGATTATTCTAGGCAATATGGGTAAATACCATGAAGCACAAAGGGAAAGTCCTAGAATTATTTGTGAAGTGGAAGAAGAATATGGAGAAAAGCATGAAAAAGAAGATCAAGGTGCTCCAGTCAGATAACGAAGGTGAAAATAAGAGTGATCCTTTGCTAAAGCTATACCATGATGAGGGCATAGTAAGGCACTTCACAGTAAGAGAAACACTGGAACAAAACTGGGTAGCCGAAAGGATGAACAAAACCTTGCTAGAGAAGATTCGATGTATGTTATCCAATAACAGATTATCAAAGAATTTTTGGGCTGAGGTTTTGGCATATGCTTGCTATCTCGTTAACAGGTTGCCTTCGTCTATGATAGGAGGTAAAACTTCTCTGAAAGTTTGGTTAGGAAAAACTACTCAGGATTATGATTTATTTGGGTATCCGGCCTACTACCATGTTAAGGAAGATAAGTTAGACCCAAGAGCGAAGAAAGGTGTGTTCGTAGGATTCAAGAGAGGAGTAAAAGGCTACAAGATTTGGGATCCTAAGGACAAGAAGTTTATCCTCAGCAGAGATGTCACGTTTGATGAAGCTTCAATATTGAAGCCTACAATTTCTTGGTAAGTGTAGATTGAGAAGACCAAAGGGATATCGCAACAGGTGGAGAGTGATGCTACTTCACTGTCTCTAGAAAGATCAGTATCATTGGAGATCATACCCACGATAATACAGGGTAGTGATTATGTAGCTGATCAGGATGCTGATATTGATGAGGATCAAGGACAAGTTATGGGTGATGTCCATGAATCTATTGCAATTAGAAAAACTAAAAGAAATTCATGAAAGCCTAGTTGGCTCACTACAGATATGATTGTGACCTATACTCTCTCAATCGTTGAAGAGGCGATTTCGTCTACATATGGGAAAGCTGAAATTAGTTCAGAGTCCAAGATGTGGAAGGATTCCATGGAGGAAAAGATGAATTCTCTATACAAGAATGATAACTTCTTATTTGATAATCCACATGAATCTTATAGTCTCTATTTGGCCTTACTCTTGCAAGAGTCATTGATGGCTCATGATGATGGATCTAACACTCTAACATCCTAACTCTCTAACAAGCTAACATTACTTTACTCTATGCTTACTCATGTTTAGTTTTGATGGTTTAAGTGTAGCTTGAACTTGTTTTGTTGAGTTTGAATGTGAAAGTTATCGTATGGGTCATGCTTTGAAACGCTTTTGAACCAAGAACTAGTGATGGCCACGGATACATGTGAGGTAACTATCATTAAGAGGTTAGTATGGTTAGTGGAACCATTAGTAGTTAGTAGCCATGAGTTTTCTTTCTTTTTCACTTTGTTTTAGAAACAATATCAAAAACTACAAATATATTCTTTTCTATGTTTTCTACTTCTTTGTGTTTCACTATACTTCTCTTTTCATTCTTTGTTTCCTTTTCTTTTCATTCTTTCAAATATTGAAGAACCTTTAACATAACACGTGAACATACCGTGTAAGTTTCTATCGCCTCTTGTCCTTGTGGATTCGACTCGTTTTAGCCTCTATGCTATAACGAAAGTATCGAGGAAGTCAAAACACACACATTTTAAATCTTGATTTCTAAATATATACTTTTAGTGCGCGATTTTTCCCCGATCACTGCTAAAGGCAACCGAAGTGCATCTCGTTGTTCATTACTTTAACTAAAACTAGCATTAAATTTAGAATCAGATGCTTGACTAGGACCTGCTGATGAAGAATGAGAATCCACTTTAAATTCTAATTTCTAATTAGACAAGAATATAAAGCTTGTAAAGAGATAGAGCTTGTAAAGCTTGTAAATAGAGAGAGCTTCTAGAGCTTGTAGAGAGAGTTTGAGAATTTTAGAGATTTTGAGGTATTTTGAGAATTTATTGTGATGAAATGGAGTGGGAAAAGTAGTTATTATAGAGAGAAGATGAATATCTCTTTGTAATTTTTTTTTGCAAAGAATTCATCCTAAACCATTCTATTCGTTGGGGGGTATTTGTAAAAAAATTACAAAATGTCCCCCAATAGCTATTTTAGCCGTTGGGGGTTGCAAAATGGGGGGGGGGGTTGCAAATTTAAATAGTCGTTGGGGGTTACAAAATGGGGGCGTTTGCAAAACAAAATTTGCAAACCCCTCTAACAACTCAGAGAATCGATGGAGGCGGGATGGCCGCGGGGGGGGGGGGGGGTGCAAATTTAAATATTCGTTGGGGGTTACAAAATGGGGGCGTTTGCAAAACAAAATTTGCAAAACCCTCTAACAACTCAGAGAATCGATGGAGGCGGGATGGCCGGGCCGGGCCGCCTCCCTCGTGCCCCCAACGACTCTTTGAGCCATTGGGGGGTCGGGCTGTGGCACGACCCGCCTGTGTCATGGGCCGTAAAACCCAGACTTGAGTCCGGCCCATGGGGGAGTCGGGCCGGGTCTGGCATTAGCACGACCCATGCCAAAGCGGGTTGTGCCCGTGCCAAAGCGGGTCGTGCCCATGCGCACTGCCGCGCCGGGCTGGCCCAGTTAACATCCCTAATAGAGACTACACTGTCTACAATTATGTTCACTTGTTGGTTTCCTATTACTAGGAGAATTAAGAGTAAAGTTTCCAATTTAGACTAATCCAAGTAATCAAGCTTAAAAACTTTCCAAATTGTGAAGAACGTAGAATTAGGAGTCTGAAATCTAATAGGACATGATTTTTACAGGGAACTTAGGGGTGCAAATAGATTAGATATGGCGCGAATCTATTTCTTTCTATATTCAAATTTGTTTTTGTGTCCCGAATACCAATACAGATCCAGATCTTTAACTATAACGCCCCAATCCCGCGGGTACGGAGACGTTATTGTGACGTATATACGCGGGCCAGAAATACCCTCACATATATACGCTAAGCATCAGTACAGGCAAGAATCAGAGTACGAAAGCATAGTGATAATATACATTCTAATAATAATAATACAGGTACACAGTTATCATAGAGTATGATACAATAAATCAAGAATATAAGATCACCAAGAAGCGCAAAAGTAGGATGTACAATATGAAATACGGGAAAGTACTCTTGAGTAGTAAGATGAGAATCTCAGGAGCCTATCAAGGAGAGGCTGGAAGAAGGAGGGTCCGACAGGCAACTGCTAATCCACACATCTGCTGCGCACTCTGATCAACTATAGCAAGGCCGCCACAGTCTAGACTCCAAGATCTGGACATAAGGATCCAAGGTGGTCAAAAAGCAACCTGGGGAGTACATATGATAAATCCAGTTGGGGTGCTCAGGCAGTCACATGTGTACATGATCCAGTGATGTGGTCCAGGCATACAGGTACAGACAATGACAAGTAACATAAAGGAGATTAAAGGAACGACAGTAAATCTGAAATCAAGTAAATACATGTATATCGATAAGCCTGAATTGGAAAACATGCATAAAAAATGGTATGATAACCCAAAAATAAGTAAGTCAGGTAATTCAACACAGTAGCATAGATGTCATATGTAAGTGGCGAGCAGGATAAGGTAATGGGTCACCGATCTTATAAGTATAGATCAAGTATGACACTAGTCAGATGTTAGTAAAATATTATTATTATATTATTAAGACTCGTCCAATTTGTATGTTCCGCATACAAGTCGAGCGAGGTTGGTTATTGAAAACTGATGGGGATCGACGAACCATGTTTAGAATGGGTCTCGTGCATGCCCGGGACAATGGTCCAGGAGTATTCGATACTGAGCTGAAAGTACCGCTAGGTATCGAGTCTTACTATATGCACGTAGGACTTAATATACGCCCGAACAGGAATAGAGTGTCACCACTCACCAAAGAAATATACCCAGGAAATTACGGCACACCCGGCAGGCAGGTAGGAGAATAGGGGAGCCAGTACACCCCACGAGAACACCTGGTGGCCTCCAGGTCGATCCCAGGAATTAGTTGTACAACACTTGTATGGCCACCATAAACACAGAAGCTATATCGTTACCCATCAATTTCCCCCGTCCTGGTGTAAGTTGTTCAATTATTACGGATTGTCCAGTGATAATCTCCACAAGGTGTCCACAGTAATCCAATATCCATGATATCCAATTACGGGGATCAACAGGAGTATAATATCAGGAGCATAATGCCAAGAGTCTCCCTGTTTCAGGGGTTCAAGTATACAGGAGGTCAGGAGCACAGGAGTTCAGAAGTACCAAATGTCTGGTAACAATATAATAATCATATCAAGTCCCCATAAAAGTGATAATCATGAATATGTAATGTAATACAGGTGTCAGTGTAATTGTATCCAGTCAGGTGTCACAACATCAGGTCAAGTGTGTCAGTACCAGGTGATAGCGTATGTCAAGTATCAAGTGATAGCATGTCAATTGTCAGGTATCAAGTGATGTAACGCCCCGATCCCCAGGATACGGAGACGTTATGGCGACGTACATATGTGAGGTGAAAACAACCTCACGCGTACGTCAAGCCTCAGTACAGGGAATCATCTCATAGTTATAAGGGTTCCAGCCGGAAATAAGTACAAGAATACCTGTAGAAAAAGGGTGAGTGATCATAACAAATATGAAAAATAGGGACAAATAAGAGAACATAAATAAATCACCAAGGTACCTATGAATAGTGCCGATGAGGAATCTCCTAGATGACTCCAAGGCACTCACTGATACTAAGATAACTCGGATCTCTAACCTGGGTACACAAACCCAGGGTCGTCAGAAAGCGACCTAGTGAGTGGTAAAATGAAGGAGGCAGTAATATATACAATAGTACTACAAGCATGATAATAATATATATTACCTGATGTTGTAGTAGTGATACCATATAATAAGCATATAATAAGTAGCAGAAATATATAAACATGTAAGTGGTAGAAATCTATACACATATCATCTTTTAATGCCATCACTACCTAGCCGGTTATCATCGAGTCATGTCTATAGTCGTATCTAGTTTAAAGAATACATGGTGACGTGATAGACGTGTACGGGTAGATGGGCCTATGCAGTGTAACCATTATACGGTGTGGTGTATATACAGTAGTGATGTCTGCTATGCAGAAAGCATAATATATGCAATGCAGAACATGCGTCGTATGCCATGCAATGCAGAACATGCGTCATATGCCACCACAGACAGTATAACATATGCTAGGTAAAGTAACAAGTGTACAGGTAACATGATATCGGATAAAGTAGCATGAGCAATAACAAGATAGCATACATGTACCAGGCATGTCATGTGATTTATACAATAGTAGCAATCAGTACCGCCTGCTATTTTAATTACTCTCTTCCAGTGTCCCATACCACTGGCAGTTCATACTAGAGCCCGCACTCCAGTCGAACCCATCCGGACATGGCCTACGGGTACCATTGTCCAAACGAGAGAGTAACCAAATAACAAGTGTTCCCGACGTCACTATTGTGTCTACTGTTTTATTATATTAATTGAAAACTCATGGTCGAGGAGTTTTTATCGGGTGGGTGTATCCCGCGCATACCCGGGACAACGGCCTTAAACAGACCCCTGGCTGCTGAGACCAGGGCCAGCCCGCTAGAGCTGTAACATGTAACGGGAATCTCAATGAGCTAAAACAATAACGGGATGCTCATGAGTAACAGACGGTAGCCAGCACTACCCCGTCCCCTGCAGTGGGACAAACAATGGATCCAGATATCCACCCGATATGATCTAGTCAACGTCAAGTCTCCCCCAAACCCAAGTTATCATTATGATCTTTCATTATACAGTATATCAGGAACAAGTACAGGATATGGTATATGTAATACAATAACATGACATGAGCTCTGTTGATAGTGCGAAACACTATAACGGGAAACGGGAAACAATAGATGTGGGAATCCACATATCGCATATCAACAGCTCATGTATCCAGTAACGGGAGTAACAATATCAGTAACGGGAAACAAGCATATAACATGAATACGGTAACATGGAACAATAATACATGTAATATGAACAGGAATCCAGATGAAAAGAAGATAAACACAAGCCATGCATGTATACTGGTGAATAGATATCACAGTGCCTTATGAACATGCAATACTAGTGTCAAGTGGAACCATGATGTGTAAACATGGCATAACTGAGTATCGAGCATCCATATAACAATGATAACAATAATATGAAATGCGACAGTCCGTGCATTGGTACATCCGTGTACCAGTGGAACATATATGTGTCGCAATACTCTATATAACATGTCATACCAGTAGTCAATGTATAATGTAATACCGTGTCCAGTGAAGTACATTGTCCGTGCCATGCTGATACCAGCACATGAAATATCGGTGTCCTGCAGTCATAGCTAGTGACAGTGTAGTGTCATCGAAATATACATGTGCGACACTACATGAAATAAGAGTGTCTAAGTAGTGGCCCAAGTATCAGTGGCTGTGCAGGTATGATGACTGGGTCCGAGTGGTCTATGTCAGTATTTCTTGTTACTACAATTGTCTCCCTATATTATATGACATCAGGAAATACCTAACAATATTACAGGAATCACCTATTACAATGGGTGTCCAACAAGTACCAGTTAATAATGAATTATTACCGTCTTTTATCCATAATCCAGATATATCAATCAATGTATAGACTAAACATGGTAAAATAAAAGTTATAAAAGAAAAATACTCACAAACTATCCATGGGAAGGTAGCTCTCTTTCCCATGATCGTAACGGATCCAGAATCGTCCAAATCCGAGTCCGGATGCTCCTGATATCGCTCGAAGACTAAATCATAACAAAACGGGTTAAATATGTAATAAATAGATTTAAATGCAAATAATAAAAGTAGCAGGGGGGTTTTCTGTAAAGTTACCTTTAATGGGTTTGGGAAGCGGGTTAACGGGTTAACGGGTCGGGTTTAGATCCAATACCCAAACTCATAACTTAATGAAATGGTTTAATGGGTAACGGGTTTGTTGGGTTAATGATTAACCCTTATTGGGTTAATGGGTTTGGGATTTACCCAAACCCAAACAACACAAAGGGGGCAGCAGCAGCTTGCTGCTGCCGCCCACAATAGCCAGCCGGCCAGCTGGGCTGGCCGCCGGCGGCGGTCGCGGCCTCCGGGCGGTGGTGAGAGAAAGAGGGTGAGGGAAAGAGAGATAGAGGGGAAGGGAGAAGGAAACAGAGAGAAAGAGAAGGGGGCAAGGGTGCACAGCAAAAAGAAGAAAAAGGAGAAGAAGGGGGGCGGTGGCTTGGCTGGTGGCGCGGTGGCGCCGGCCGGGGGCGCGGCGGCGCCGGCCGCGCTGGGCCTGGCTGCAGGCCAGGGGAGCAGCTCCTCCCCTTTGGGTCTGCACAAAATGAGGGAGGGGTTAGAGAGAGTGTGTGTGTTAGAGAGAGAAGGAGTTTGGAGAGAGAGAGAGAGTTTGGAGATTGAGAGAGAATCCATGGGAAGAGAGAGAGAGAGAAGGGATTTTATAAAGGAGAGGGAAAGTCGGTGGAAGTGATGGCGGTAGAGGAGGCTTCCAGAGAAAGAAAGAAAAAGAAAAGAAAAGATTTAAAATTAATAAAATAATATTATTTAATTCGGCCCAACATTTGACTGGTTCCGAACGGTGCCCAAAAATTATAGAAAATAGAGAATATTATCCTGAGACGTAATATGAAGACAGTTTGCAGAAACTCAATCCGGTTTGCAAATTAAAAATCCTGAAAGATGTCGTCCGTACCGGGCGACACCGGTTTGGCCGGATTTTCGATAAATTTAGAAAAATCCCCAAAAATACCCAAATGTAACTCATGTGATTCTAAGACATACGGTGAAAGACGATTCTCAAAATTCTACTCCGTTTGTGAAATAAAAATTGTAAAGCCTGTTATCGGCATTGGTCGACACCGACTATGGAGATTTCCAAAATAATCCAGAAAAATTTCAGAAAATCCTGAAAAATCTAAATTATTAGAAAAATGATTTTTAAAACTGAAATCAACTCAATCAGACTACCACAGAGGTTAAATCAATTTTGTACGTCGTATCGCGTACCGATACGGTGATACGTACACCGGGGATCAGGGGGCTACAAGTGATAACAGGTTAAGTACCGGTGTCAGATATCAAATGTCAGGAATCAGATGTGAAGTATAAACATATTATGCCAGGTAATTAACACGTCGGTATCAGGTGAGTTGAATACAGAATTACAACATCATATATCAGGTAATCATCTGGTCATGTAACATGATACAGTAGAATAGTGTAAGTAAACATTTCAAACTCTTCACAACCATATATATAACAACAATAGATCTATCTATTAATTAGTTATGCGAAGCCGAGCGAAGCGGGAGCGTATCTAGGCATATTCAATGCAAACATAATATCAGTTAAAGAGTTATGATAACGGTCAACAAGTATTCGTGTAACATGTTAATATTAGAAATCACTCGCATATCATATATCAACTCGCATAACGATGTATCATGTAGTAAAAGCTATTCATAAATTTATATCAAGCCCTAAAATAGAATTAACAAGGCATGAAGCAACAAAAAAAAGTACTCGCCAAAAATCACCAAAAAATGTTGTAAAATCCTGAAATACCAAAACACGTGCACGTCACCAATCTATATAAAAATATATATAATTTATATATATACATATATATTAATTAATATTATTTTATTGAGAGAGAGAGAATGAGAGAGGAGAAAGAGAGGAATCAATTAGAGGGAGAGAAGGAGATTACAACAGAGAGAGAGAGTTAGAGAGAGAACTTAGAGAGAGATAGAGTAGTAGGAAAGAGATGGGGGTTATACTAGAAAAGTAGGGAGGGTAAGGGAGAGAGTTTGATGGAAAAGAGAGGGGTAAAAGAGGAAAGAAGGAAAAAGAAAGAGAAAGAAAGAAAGAAAGAAAGAAGGGAAAGAAGAAAGGAGAAAGGAGAGTGGGATGGGTGGGCGGCAGCGGCCTGGGCGGCACCACCGCCGGAGGGGCGGCTGGCGAAGGGCAGCGGTGGCGCCCCTTGGGTGATGGAGAGAGGGGAAGGGGAGTTGTGTTGATGGTGATGTTGTTGTGGTTGGTGGTGGTTGTTGGAGATGGCGTAGGTGGAGTTGATGGTGGTGAGGAGGAGATGAAGGTGGTATGGTGAAGGTGTTGGTGGTGATGTGGATGATGGTGGAGTGGTGATGTGGATGTAAGTGGTGGTGAGTTTGTGGGTGGTGATGGTGGTGGAGATTGGTGATGGAGTGGATAGTGTTAGTGGAATAAAGTGGAGGAGGAGGTGGTAGTGTTGTAGTAGAGGAGGTGGTGGAGGGAAGAAAAGATGGTGGTGGAGGTGGTGGAAGTGGTGGAGGAGGTGATGGATTTGAAGGAAGAAGTTAGTGGTGGTGGGGATGCTAAAGATAAGAGAAGAAAAGAAATGAAAGAGAAGATAGGAGGAAAGATAGGGAAAGTGGAGGAGGGGGCTTGGCCGGCCTGGGGCAGCCAGCGGCGACGGCCGGGGCTGCCGTCGGCCAAGGAGGAGGGAGAGGGAAGGAGTGAGGGGGTGAGAGGAGAGAAGATGAATAAGAGTGGGAGAGAGAAGAAATAAAAAGGAAAGAAATAATAAAAGGAAAGAGAGAGAAATGATGGGATAGGAAGTGAAGCAGGTGATGGGATAGGAAGTGGGATGGTCAGTTGGCTGACATGTAGGAAGGGAAAAGAAAAAGAAATGAAGAAAGAAAATAAAGAGAGAAGAGAAAAAATAATATTATTTAAATAGGATAAAAATTGACTGCTTCAGAATCGCTCTGAAAAATTCTAAAAAATAGAAAATATTATTTTAAGATACTTGGTGAAATTAGATTTAAGAAATTCAATTTTATTTTCAAATTAAAAATCTTAGAATCTTTCAGCATTGCTGGTTAACACCAAAGCCGGTGGATTTTCGATTAATTCAGAAAAATCTCAAAACAAATATACTTTGATAGAAAATGAGATTCTAAGAATTAATATGAAAGCCGTTTTTAAAAATTCAACTCCATTTGAAAACTAAAAATCCAGGAATCAGTCAGCGATGCTGATCGACACAGGTTTTGAAAATTTTGCAAATTAATTCTGTAAAATTTTAAAAAATCATGAAAAATCTAAAATATTAAAAAAATGATGTTTAAAACTGAAACCTGTCAAATAATCATAAAACAAAAATAAATACAAAACTAAATCAAAAGAATATGATAAAAAAATCAGAATACGTATCTAAGTACGTAGTTCAGGAACAGGGTGTTACCTTAACAGTCATGCAAACCATTTTGATTGATAAAAATGAAATGGATATAATACAGATATTCAAGAAAATCAATATGGATATGAATTTAAAAAATACCTCTAAAAATATAGTGATTCGTGAGAAGTGATCAGATTAACATATGGTATTGATAATATTTTAAGATTATTTCTGTACAATAAATATAGTTATGAAGGTTCCATCAACTAATCTTACAAATATAATATAAATATGAGTCTCATTAACTAACTGAAAGATTATATCCTTATATTAATTATTTCTGAAGTGTTTACAACTTGTTACACCCCTAATTTGTGAATAAAAAGAGATAATAACTCTATATATATGGTAACTTACTGGATATTCGGATCTCACTTGAATCTTATTCGATCCCTCATGTTATTTGGATACAACTTTGAATAAAGAAATAATATAGAAAGAGAAATCATATTCATATTTAAATTAAATTCAGCAAGAAAATCTTTATCATATTCGACAAATTTCGAATCCAAATCCGGAAATGGTCAGATAAAGTTAGTAATGAAACACAGGGGTTTCGTCCTCACTGCCTTGCTTCAAAAGAAAATGTCAAGTTTTGCAATATATTTTCTGCATTGTCCAAACTAGATAAACACTGCTAGGTTATACGATCAAATTTTCTAAAGGGAAACATAATGTACAACTAGTGTTAATAAAATAGTATAAAGTACAAGTATATTTTCCATCTCTCATCCTCTTTTTTTTTTAATTTATATCTTTCTAATACAATTGGAAGTATCAACTGAAGAAACTAATTCTCTTTCAATATATATATATATATATATATATATATATATATATATATATATATATATATATATATATATATATATATATATTAAATATTAAAAAAATAATCAATAACAAGTGACATTCAATAATATCAAAATTGTAAATGATATTTAATTGTGGTGAGTATTTTCCATCGCGATTGATCAGTTGGCCAATCACTCACCACAAAAAAATATTGAATTGGGGAAATAGTGCATAGAGAAAACACTACACAAACTCCAAAGTTTTTACGTGAAAACTCAGAATGGGAAAAACTATGAAAAATTGGAGAGAAGATCCACTATATCAATATGATTACAGGGATCCTTGTATGAAGGATGGATGGAGTGTTTACAGGTGTATCCAGGGTTAGGGTTCTTTTCGCCCCTTCTAGTTGAAGGAAAAGTAGTATATGTATTAAACTGTGCAAAGCTTTTGGGTGGTTGCAAATGTACGATCAAAATGTGTGGGATATTATTGTAACAGTTTCGATCGTCTCCTGGATTGGTTGAGATCACATGTCGAGAAATTTACTACTATCCATAACTGTCTGCGCTGATGGAGGAGTTACACATTATGAACGTGGGAAAGGATGGCGTTGCATAACTGTCGATGATGATCAATATCACGCCCCGCTTTTCAAAATATATACAGTAGTAGGAACGCAAAAAAGATTCGGCAACGCATATACGTGAGAAAAATACCCCACGTATACGCACTAAGCCTCAATACAAGAAATAAACACAAGATACACAAAAGTCAAACTTTATTTACAAGCACCAAACATACACAGAGTCAAAATTTATACAACAAAAGATATGATAAAAGATAGCAAAGGAATTCTCACAGGCTTCATATGAGCAAACTGAACTACCATTGAAGTTTTACTTGATGCTCCAAGTATTCTTGATCTTGCATAGTCTCAAAACTCGGATCTGAGCAAGCAAACTCAGGGTCCTTAATAAGCAACCTTGTGAGTGTTAAAAATAAAAAAAAAAACAATAGTATAATATGATTGTAATAACAAGTAGTATACTATAGTTGTATTACAATTATATGCTTTGTAAAGTACATGACTAAGCACTAGAATATATATGAGCAATCGGTGTATCACCAGTGTAATAACATACAGTGTCGAAGTCATGCATTTCACGTCTAGTATTAAAGAGTGACACTGGTATATTAATATGCTTCCTTTTATGATTATATAATAATAATATTCAATATCGCTTAATATTTAAACCATTCTCTTCTAGTATCTCATATTACTGACAGTTCATACTAGAGCCTGCACCCCAGTGAAATCATTTGAACGTGGTATGCAGGTATCATTATCCGAACGAGAGAGTGATCAAATAAAACATGCTCGTGATATCATCATTGTTGGGTTATTTAATGTGATGTTATTTGAAATTGAGGTGGAGACTTTGTCTATGCTTTGGGAAACAATAACTCCTAAACAATTGGGAAACAATAACCCCCAAACACAGCCGTGATTAGGAAACAATAACAATACTGAAGTCCAACAATAACCCCCAAATACGGACGCTATCTCCATTCAATTTCCCCAACCGCCGGTGTTAATTGTTTAGTGTTAATGTGAAATGAATACTAGGTCTGCCCAATAACAGTGATTATCACATGATACATGATAACAAAATTTCCCAGTAAACATGATAACATGCACATTTTCCAATATAACAAGATGATTCCAGTAATTCGGTAAGATTAACCTAATGAATAATTTAGTAATTTCGTACAATTATCTATTTCAAACTCTTCACAGTCATATCCACACTCACTAATTCAATATTCTGGAATCCCTTTAATTAACTGCCTAAGAATTAACCAACATGTAAATAACTCAACACCATGATATATTACATAAACATTAATTATAAAATATTATTTTATTAAAAATGTTAAAAATCACTCAGTGTGGTTGTCATAGGCACGTAGCTCTCATCTTCATGATCGCAACAGCTTGAGAATCACTTAAATCGGAGTCTGAATGGTCGAGTTATTGCCCGAGAACCAAATTGGATTTAAATGGGTTTGGAATCGCTTAATGGGTATGCACGGTTGCTAATGGGTCGGGTCTCAAATGGATTCAAACCTAATAACCCATACACACATATACTTAAGTTACTGGATGCGAGTTCGGGTATGATTGCAATTGGGCTCAGGTTGGGTGAGGATCCAATAAGAAAAGAAACATAAAAAGAAAATGAAAGAAGAAAAGAATAAGAAGGGGGAAGGTGGATGGTGGTTGTGAATGGGTGGCAGTGGCCAGATGAAGGCGCCGACGATGCGGGGCGGCAATGGGCGGCGCGGCCTGGAAGGGGAAGATGAGGTGCTAAGGGAAGAGAAGAAAGAGAAGGAGAAAAAGAGATAAGGAGAGAGAAAAGAAAAAAGAAAGAGGCAGGAGGGAGAGTAGGGGCTGGGTGTCCTGGGGTGGCGGCACCGACAATCTGGCTGGGCGACGCACAAGTTAGGGGGACGAGGAGTAAGAGGAGAAGAAGAAAAGGAGAAAGAAACAAAGAAAATATAAAAAGAAAGAATGAGAGAAAGATTAGGAGAAGAGGAGAGAAGGGACTACGGTGGGGGTTGGGCCCGCCAGCGTTCGGCGACGTCCAGGTGGGTAGGAGGAAAGGCAGTGAGGGTGGTGGCATGTGATGTGGATTGGGATGAGAGTGAAAGAGAGTGTAGAGAGAGGACAGTTGGCGGGGGGAGAGAGAGGTTCTAATTGGAAGAGAGAAAAAGATAAGGCAGTGAAGGAAATTTGATGATGGAATATCGTCGAAGATTAGGGAAAGAAAAAGGAAAAAGAAATAGAAAAGATTTTTTAATATTATTTAATTAGGTTAAATTTTGATTAATTCAGAAAAATTTTCAAAAACTCTCAGAAATAGAAAATATTACCCTGAGCATTGTTGTGAAATTAATTTTTTGAAATTCATTCCCATTTGTTAATTAAATATCCTGGTATCAATCAGCAGTGCTAGTCGACACCAAATTCTGGAGATTTTCTAAAATAATCCAAAACAATTCTAGAAAATTAAAAAAATCCAAAATATTTAGAATTAATTTTTGGAGTTGAAATTAGTTCAGTCTGACTATCAGAAAGGTCAAATTGAGTATTTATCGGGTAGGGATATTACATCCTACCCACCTAATAA
Organism: Agave tequilana; assembly: GCA_038442645.1. Taxonomy (NCBI): domain Eukaryota; kingdom Viridiplantae; phylum Streptophyta; class Magnoliopsida; order Asparagales; family Asparagaceae; genus Agave; species Agave tequilana. Next base: position 51,765 of record JAVJIF010027990.1, on the reverse strand, counting down.
ACAAATTTTGTCCTAGAAATTTAAATTTTGTTAAAATTAGAACTGAGTAGACCAAGACAATACCTGTCATCACATCCTCAGTTGTTTCTACGTATTCTGCAGTTAGGTTGAATGCTTGACTTTTTTCATGTCTTGCTTTCGCTCTTTTCTGGGCTTGACGGAGCATTTGAGGTTATGGAAGAGGCGAAACTCCTCTGCCTATTGTTCCTAGGTTCCTTTTTGCTTCAGGTGCCGGAGAGAATTGTACTTTCTTCCTCGGACAGTTTGCCACCGTGTGATCTCTGGCACCCCAGATCAGATATTGGCTATTTATCAATCAGCGCTCGCTTTTCCGATATCCTGGCCTATTACAATACCATCATATTGTTGTTGGTGAAGAAAAGGGGGATGGACGCTGACTCTATAATACACCACTGGATTTGGGTGGGGAATCCTGGTCGAAAGGATGCTTCAGAGGTTTAGACAGCATCTCTGATTCTCGTTTTCCATTACTTGCTCTGAGCTACGTGCAACATTAAGGACCTGAGAATAAGTTACTAGTTGTTGAGTGATGACGTGTTTCTGGATGTCCAGCCTCAGACCTTACTGGAATTAGTTAGCTCGATCTTCTTCATCTGCAACCATGTAAGGAGCAAACTGACTCAAACTTGGGAGCATGTTCAGATCCCTCTACCTCATGTTGGATAGCTGGGGCTCGTCTCGTAAGATGGATTTGGATTCCTTTGCATCTCGTAGGATAACGGAAGGCTTGCCTCAGGGGTATGTTCGGATCCCTCTCTCCTGTAGGATGGTAGAAGGCTGGTCCGGAGACCATTCGCAGACCCTATGGAGGATGTTAGAAATTGGAATAAAATTTTATTCAATATGGAATGTAAGGTACAAGGAATCTTATTAATACTCTTATGTTTTTATCGGCGGGGCTGGCTTAGTCAACCGTCCTATATTTGATTACCATGAGTTGTTGTGGAGTCAGAGGTGGAGCCATAGGTCGTCCTTCTGCTTCAGGCGCAGCTCCGGGGGTGAGGATGTATGCCTGAAGAAATCCTTGGTGGATCAGGTCTTCAAGATATTTGCAGAGGGATTGATTCTTGGCGGTCTGGTGTCCCTTGATATTGTGGTAGAAGCAATAATCATTCACCCCGGGAAGGGAAGGATCATGTGGCGTCAAATCTGGGTGCTTGACCTATGGTTGATCCCTGATGGCTTGGAATACCTCGTTGATAGAGAGCTTCAGCGGAGTGTCTTACTCTTTCATCTTGAAGGCTCGGAGCGGATTTGGTGAGAGAACTAGGAACGCACGTCTCTTATAGGTGGGTTGCCCCGGGCTGAGATTATGGACGTTGGTCGGAGCTTCAAATTGGTACTTTGATTTCTCCCTATCGCTGTCGTGCTTGACCGAAGAGTTGGGTAGCCCTTCGTTGCTTCCTCCAACTGATGAAAGGTTGAGTGCGAAACAGGACCTCACTCATTTTGGTGACGTCATGCTTTAACAAATGTTTGTACGGGGGGTAAGTGGCCTACAGCCCGTTGATGAATGCGAGTACGGAGACCTCCTCACTGTAGCTGGGAACTCTGGCCAGTTGGCTTTGGAAATAGTCAATATATAACTTGAGGTTGTCCCCCTGCCTCACCTTAATGAGATGGTGGTTTTTCTTCTTAATTTCCGAGAAGCATATTGAATAAGGAACATTTCTGCAATCTCCTCGAAGCTGTAGAGAGAATATGATAGCATGGAGTAGAACTAGTCAGAAGTCACACCCTTCAGGCTAGATGGGAAAGTCAGGCACATGAGAGCTTCGCTGCGGGAATAGACAACCATCTTGTTTGGGAAATGCCTGATGTGCTGGACAGAGTCAGTGGTTCCGGAATAGTAGTCAAAGTTAGGGGTGGTGAATTTCCTCGGGAATTCATGCCCCAAAATCAACTCGGAGAGATGGGAACTGGAGATTTTGATGGCAGGCTGCTTCAGATTACTCTCGAGCTACAGTTTCGCCTCCTCGATTCTCCTCTAGACCAGTTCATCGAGGGTTTTGGATATTGGGAAAGTCCTCGATCCTCCTTCATGAATAATCATGCTGACTTATTTCCAAAGAAAGAGGTGAGTCAGTTTCGGTGTTATAGAGGTCCTCGAGCAGAGGGAGATTAGTATGGGCCACTGCAGATAGGTGGGTTCACTGCTCTGAGTCTTCCCAGTACCAGGTTGGTCCTCTGGTTGAACGCAGATCAGACTTCTCTGGAGAGTGGTGAGCTATTCTTGGAGTTGAGCATTGGTATGCTTTAGCACCTCCTGCTCGCGGTCTAATCGGGCTTATTGCTCCTTCATTTGCTCTTTCATGCTGGTGAGCGTATGAAGAATCTGGCTCTCGTACATCGATGATACTCAGGCTTCGTTGGTTGCCCCCTGAGGGGAGGGGGAGCCAATGTCTTTTGCCGATGGTTGGCGATTGGTCTCTATATTTACATATTTCATACCGCATCTTCACATTTATTCCATATAAAATTCTGCTAAATAATGACTTTCTTGTCTGTATCTAGGTCTATGGCATGAGGTGAAGAAGAAGCTCAAAACTCTCATTTATTTGGGAAATTTTAGAGACTAGAAGAAACTCAAGAGTTTTGAAGCCTACTCTGCTAATCTTGGGAGCAGAAAATAAGAAAAAAAAGTCAATACACATCCCATACTGTAGGTACAAGACCCAAGCTTCGACGCTGCGTGACTGGCCGCAGCATGGCCACGGAAACATGGCCATGGCTGCGTTTTGCGACCATGCCTTCAACGTACGACTTTGTACAACTCCCCTGGTGCCCTCTTTTGCCTATAAATGCCCAGTGTTTAACAGATTACCAGGGGAGAGTTTCTTAGGGGTAGTTTCTCCCATTTGTGTAGTTTAGTTTAGTTTTCTTCTTTTTTTGTTTTTCATTTCCTCTGTAGATCATATAATAGGAAAGAGAGAGAGATGCATAACATGAAGACTAGGGTTCTTGTAATGGAAGGTGACATTCTATAAAAGGTTCTCTCCTTATCTCTATTGGTTTTCTTCTCTCTAACTCTTTATATGCTTAACTTTTTCTCTTATGTCAACTAACCACTAACTTGCAAACTCCTTACTTAATAATCCACATGAATATAATAGCCTCTACTTGACCTTACTCTTGCAAGAGCCATTGATGGCTCATCATGATGGATTCTAACACTCTAACATCTAACTCTCTAACAAGTTATCATTACTTTATTCCATACTTGCTTTAGTTAGCTTTGATGGTTTAAGTGTAACTTGCTCTTAAGGGTGGACTCAACTCTCAATGAAAGCACCAACATATGGTGGGTATTTCCCCACGTGATCAATCAGTTGGTCAATCACTCACCATAAACAAAATATCAAATTGGGGAAAGTGCATAGAGAAAACACTATGCAAACTCCAAAATTTTATGTGGAAATCCAAAATGAGAAAAACCATAGGGAGCAGGCAGAAGATCCACTATATCAATATGATTATAGAATCCTTGTATGAAGGATGGATGGAGTGTTTACAGGTGTATCAAGGATTATGGTTTTTTTTCTCCCCTTCTAGTTGGAGGAAAAGGAGTATATGTACTGAACTGTGCTGAGTTGGTGGGTGATTGTAACTGCACGATCAAAACATGTAGGATACGGTTGTAACGACTGCGATAGTCTTTGGACGGTTCAGATCACATGCTGAGGAGTTTGCTACTATCTATAACTGCCTGCACTGAAGGAGGCACTACACGTTATAAAGGTGGGGAGGAAAATGTTGCATTACTGTCGGCAGTGATCAAGAAAGATCCGTTGTTGGAACTTTAAGTCGGAGTAGGAGATTTTGAACTTCAGAGGGCTCCGGAGAGACAAGGCTCCTCGAAGAGCGAAATGAGGTCCCAGGAAGGGAATTCCTGTAAGATGGAAGGTCACTCCGAGAAGGCTAGATACAACGGAGGCCTTTGCAGTGAACTCTGCATTCTGCAGATGTCTTTTGGGAAGCCCCGTGGAAGGCTGGACACGGGTCATGATCTTAATGAGGATCAATTTTTTACCACTACATTAACAATAGCAATAATAATTTTCTTTTTACAAAGAAGAATTTGTTGCCAAAATCGAAATCTTTTTACCACTGTTCTATTGCATAAAACCTCTTTTGAGGGTATCTATTGCATAAAACTTGTAGTTATAAAATTAAACTACACCATACATGAAGTGCAAAGATAACCTAACTACACAAAAGCAAAAGTCAATTATATAACAAGATTAATAACAAGGTTCAAATATGAGGCGGGAAGGACAACAACATCCAGCCTCAGATGACTATATTCAAAAAAAAAAAAAAGAAATCAGATCGAGCCACATCCAGGCAAACCGTGCGTGGTCAGATTAGAAAAGAGAGGAATCAGTAAGGATGTAGAATCGAACTATCAAGGGGCCAAATTTGAAAAATTATAATAGTATTTAGAATCTTTATTTCCCCTGTCACAAGAATTACAATAAAACTTAAGTAGATTTCCATATAAACACTAGTACCTCCGACTTCCTCATGGTATTGAATTTCTTTAGGTACACATGTTATTTACTTATCGCATGATGCATGATAATTTGGATGGAAGATATGAATGATGAAGCAGTGATAGACAAGTGAAAAGGAAAACATTAATCACAACTAGAGAAATAATCAATGTAGTATTATTTGTTTACATAGTCAAAATATGAATTATTTTAACAGATCAATTAACTGGTAATGTGAGACAGAGAGAGGAGAGGACATGAGTGGGGGTGGGGCTGGGTAAATGCTTCCTTTCTTTGTTTCTGATTCTCGTTATTTTCTTTCAAATTTTTTCTTTTATTTTTGAGTGTTGCATGTCTATATTAATATTAGGGTGAGAGCAAACATATAATATTATTAGAATTTTTACTAATGCATCTTGCACAACAAAAACAACCACAATTAGCTCATGCTCCCTTTGCGTATCTTCAACTCAATTGATTTACTTGAAAGTTTCCAGGGATCGACTGATCGTTCTGAGTCACAAATAACATTTATTTTCACAAGAAAAGGATATTGAATCTTTGAATGCCTAGATTCTAATAAATATTTGCTGTGAAACATAAAATAAAAAAACAAAGATGAAATTGATGAGACAACATCTCAAGATTTAACAATAGTAATGCTTGAAAAGTAAAGAGCATCCCAAATTAAGTTACAAAAAGAAGTCCCCATCTATGTAAACTCTTCACTGAATCATCTCTTCTCTGGACGTTATAGTTATCAATGCCCCATCGTTTTCTGGAAGAAGAGATGTATGAAGAATCTGACCCCTAAGCCGTTGCGTTGTTGTATAGTCTGATGGAAGAAATCAGAGAGATGATCTCGCAAGCTCAGGTAGGAAACAGGATCGTCAATGCTCCCCATGCAGATAGGAGATAGCATGCGAGCAACCCTCTGAAGACGAGGAAGTTCTTCGAGTAAACTGTCCTGGTGAAAACTGAAGGAGATGCATGCTGGAGGGCCGTCAGGCGTCGCCCTTGCAATGAAATTGAAGTAAGCAATGCCCTGTACCGCAATTGGCTCTGCTCGCATGTTGACTCTCATGTTGAGAATGCCCTGTACAGATAGGAATCGCTCCATGGCTCCACGGACAAGGAAGAGAAGAGAGGAGAAGAGAGGAAGCAAGCTCAGGTTGAACAATTAGAACACGTCAATGCTCCTTTTTATAGCCCGTTCCTGTTTCCGATTGCAACAAGGATTAGGATTAAAATTTCCAATCTGGAGTAAAAAGCTCTCCAGGTAATCAGAGGCTGAAAAAGTTTCCAAAATCAGAGTCCGAAATCTAATAGGACTTGATTGACAGCGGAAAGCCTTAATTTACAACTTGTTTAAAGCAAGCTATTGCACACTCTAGTTTCTAAACTCAGAAGACATTGTTGGATTCAGTTGAGACTCGAAACAGACATGCGTGCTACATATCGAACTATTGAAGAATTCAAAAGGAAAAAGAAAAATGAGTTGAGGTGTAGTTTAAACCAAGCTTGTAGGACTTATTCAAGGCAAGAGCTTAACGAAGCCTGCAGAATTGAGTGGGAATCTGATATTTTCATCCAACATTTATAAGAGCATGTCCATAAATTAGATAAACAACTCTTGTTAGCGTGTACATTTTATGGAGCCAAATGAGGAAAGTAAGAGCACCCAAATACTTGAAAAGAAAATGCAGGGGTTGATGTGCCTAGCAATTCTATTTCAACTAGGGGCTGACTGCAAAGACACTAGCTCATGTAACCAAAGTTGAATATAAGAAGGTTGCAAAGATCAACGCATCAAATAAGGGAACCAGCACAGCAGACTGTTAGCTAATAAAAAGGAGCAAAAGTAAAACATATACAGTTGCTACAAAGCTATAAGAGTAATCATGTCATGAATCAAGAGGCAGCTCTCGCCTACCTTGATATGGAAAATTTTCAAATCTTACACCACATAAGTTAGCAATAAATCAAGTGGCGAGATGATTCTCCCGTTAACAATGAACACTCGCCGTTTTTCAAAGTGCTAAAACAAAATGTAGATGAGATGAAGTGACAAAATTTAAACAAGACATTATTATGTTTCTGGTGTCAAAGGAACAAAACAATGAGGCCACACCAACAGCAGCTTTCACCACCCCTCCCGTCTTGACCTAAAAGAAGATAAAAAAAAAGGGCAAACAGATCAATAAATAACTAAAGATGAACTGCCACTGAAATTTATCATGATACTAAAAATGCTAATTAACTATATCAAAGAAATCTCAAATAAGCAACCCACCAATTTCCATAACTATGCAAGTGAAGCCTACAAAGGAATTCTCCACACAGAAATTAACTGATGCTCAAGTATAATTATGAAGTTAAGGGTGCGCACGGTGTTGCTTTTGCTTGTAGAAAAATTCTTTTAGGGCTTGTACAAAAGTATTTCTCCAAAAGAAAAGACAGAAGAAGAAGAAACATATATGGCTTGCTAAGGGGTTTAGCTTTTAAAACTTCAAGTACTTACCAAGATAAATCAGTATTTAAAATAGATTTGTAAGAAAGAGTTTGGATAAGCACTTATTTACTATTTTACTTTAGAAGATGCATTTTTCGAAGGCAATTTCATCCCAAGGTTATATGAAACTTTCAGACAGTTCATGCCATAACCAATCCACACAAAAGTGAGGAAAAGAACAAAAGAAGAGAAAAGAAAGCAAGAATGTGAATAACCAGACCAACCAATCACCTGATACCTCTTTTTCCTTGAAACAACCAATGGATTCAAACAATCCCATTGGCCTAGAATTTTATGGATAGTGACCAAACAAACTAACTCAAAACTAGATAGTCAATCAGATGCTTTTCGGAAAGGTACATGATTGGTTCAAATAGTGACTCAGTGATTCTCATAAGATGGCAGCCTGAAGTTGAAGGCACAATTTAAGATACAATAATAACAAGGCACAATTTAAGCATGTGATATTGCGCAATTAGATGCAAAGACGTTCAGAAGAGGGGCAAAAAAATCATCAAGAGATTTGATAGGAAATTTGTTCCATTTACACAACCATGAATGTAGTAAGGAGTCGACCATTTGCCCCAAAGACTGCTTGTGTATTCAGACACTGAGCTAAATGGAGGCTGCATACATATAAACTCACAATTCCAACTCAATATGTATGCAAACACACATGTAAATGTAAAGTACAGGCTGCTGTATGCATGTGTTTGGTGAATAGCCCACTAAATGGTAGCATCTTCACAGTTAGGTGGCATGTAATGAGTGTCAAAAAACTTCAGAATATGTCGAAGTACCAAAAAAAATTACTTAACTTGCGAATTGAAATCCTTGGTGACACTGCCTATATGAAATCTCCAGGAATATGCAGTCATCAATTTATTAAAATCCTATATCTACTGGGTTCATTACATTGTACTCATTGAATGATATATGCCATTTAAGTTCGAGACAACATAATCTATAACCTTTCATAAACAAATTTCAAGCGGCAAACAAGATCTGTCATCTACTACTTTCCAGAGAAGTCTCAAAGGAACCTCCACTATGACATCACTTGGCAACTGAGGATAATTGGCTTGTGAAAATGTGAACAGAAGACAAATGTGGACGTTGAAGTTTTCTCTAAATCTGCTTTAATAAAACCATTTCTTTAAGGACATAAAATATTGGGTTCGATTGTTATCAAATAAAGACAGCTAAGCTAAGTGCATAGAACAACAGGCAACTATACAAAACTAAAAATATCCTACATGTCAAGTATCAAAAGGAATCGAGCACCATAGGATTACTCTAGAAGATTGGGAATGATGAATAGGACTTTGTGTATACCTGTCCATGCTTCTGCTGCCAAGAAAGCCTGTTTCCCTTCCTCCTTGAAAGCCTCTCCTGTCATCCACAGGCTTACCCCATGAATCTCCAGCACCACCACGAGATCGAATTCTATCCATAAAGTCCGTACTCTTTGACTCCTCAAAAATACCAGACTGAGAAGGTGGCATATCTGAAGAAAATGCAATCCTGCTGGCACCAGGACCAGTGGCTTTCTGATCAAACCGAACCTTATCATCCAAGTCACGTATAAGCTTCTCAAGTTCTTTTTCTCTTTGAGAAATTTGCTCATGGAGACTAGTTTGTTGTTCAGCAGAAATCTGCTCAGAATCTCCATTTACAGTTCCCTCATTTTCCTCAGTTAATGTCTTCCTTCAGCTGATTTATTCTCTCTTTTAGCAGCTTTTCTTCTTTGGTCTCTGGTCTGAGAATTAAGGATACCAAAACACAAGAGAAATCTGTAAAAAAACAAAAAATAATCCTAAAGAGAAAAAAGATAATCTTCCAATATACAGAACATTAAAATTTGAAAAAAAAAAAAGGAGTAAATGTCATGTTTTTTCTATCAAACTAGTAATTCCAAAACTTCTCTCTCAAACTAAAACCAAAATCATGAAAATGTATGTACTATTTGCGCACCTTAGTACACATTTCAAGCCATCAACAATTTCCTAGTCATTTTATACACCTTATCTGTGCCCAGAAAAGAAGGAAAAATTGCTTTAATGTCCCTTATGAACATGAAAGCATTAATGCATCAAATAGTATATAGATTTCTATGCTTACAAGGAATCACAATAGACCAGTTCTGTTTACAAAGTTGGCCTAGTATTTTCGCCTCGTATTTCTAACTTGAGACCAATTGCAGGGGAACCTTTGAAGACCTTTACTAATCCTTCATTTCACTTGTTTCCAATAAAGTAACCATTGTGCATCCACAGCCAGCTTTGCCAATTCCTATAACATTTGAGCCCCACATGTCAAACCAGTTTACTTTTTTAATCAACCCCATGCCAGCCACACTTCATAATATGATAATATTTCACATAGTTTTACCAATATCCAGTGCAAGAGATCATAATATTTGCAAACCACACCAGTGTACTCCTAGGAGTACCCTCTTTACATGACCGCATGATATTTCCTGACTACAGCTTAGTCTATCATTAAACTGAACAATAAGTAGCACTACTACAATTTATAGATTAAACGTCAAACATTTAAAGTCATTTTTTTTTTTTACTTAAAATGACGTTAAGAAACATGTGGTAGCAATTTTGTAAATAATTTATGAGTTTTAACATTGGTTCTTTAAGAACTGCCGTTAAGGAAGGATTTAACAGCGCTTCTTAAAGAAACATCGTTAAATCCCGAGATGTAATGACGGTTCACTAGAACCGACATTACATAACATGATTCAACGACAGTCTCCAAACCATCGTTAAATCATAGTGATCTAGTGACGGTTAATTCGTAGTGATCTAATGGTGGTTTAATGACGGTTTCTAATGGTGGTTTAATGACGGTTTCTAATGAAACCGCCGTTAAATCATAGTGATAAATCATAGTGATTTAACGACGGTTTGAATCACCATTAAATCTTTGGCACTGTGGCATTTTTGAAAAAGAAAAGATGTCGGTTACAAAATAACCGACGTCGTTTCCTATTTAAAAAAAAAACCCGCCAACCCCTGCCTTAAAATCCGAACCAACTCCTCACCACTCGAATCGCTGACGTGGCGTGATCCCATCGCCCACACAAAACCAGCTCCTCATCTTTGCCCTAAAACCCCACCACTAGTTGTCCTCATCAATCTCTCACAAACTCCTCATTCCACCATGCTACTTCTCCTCGCCCCACTCTGATGCGTAGTAACCGTCCTCCATCGCATTCTTTGATAGTGTCAAGAACACGCTCCCCCACTGAGGGAAAATGCACGAATGGCACCGGCATCGTGCATGCCATAATCATCATCCCCATCAGAGTCAGCCTCGTCCCCGTCGAGTACTGTGAGTGATGGGAGAATTCACTCTCCTGTTTTAAAATTAACTGCAAGTGTATGGTTGACTGTTATAGCACTTGAGGATCAATCCACAGGGACATGTTATTTTTATAGTTTCAATACTTTTAGGCGAATTGATAAAAAAAATTGAGAGTTTGTTTTGAACTACATGTTAATCTAAGCAAATCGGGTACCTAGGGTTGAAAATCCCTTTAACTAGCATTATGTGATCAATCTCGATCTTTCTACTATTGGGTTGATGACCATCAAATACCTATTTCTAGAAAGGTAACTAATTCTAGAAATTCTGATCTAAGCACATGTTATTATCCTATATTCCATAATCAAAGAATGAATAGAAATTAAAGTAATTTAAATAACAGCAAAAAAAGTAAAATTCTAAGCACAAATTATTAATTTAAAATACATGACCTGCCAAATACCTGACTATTTTAGAATTTAATTTTCTATAGGTATGAAATAATTGATGTGTACGTGATGGCCTCAGTGAAAGATCTAAACCATTCCACATAAAAATCTAGATTAAGTTCATCTCTCTAGAGACATACAAGGAATCTAGTTACACAAGACCAAATTACTAACAAAAACAATCAACATTAAGAGCTAATCTAACAGACTGCAATAATAATTAATCTAACTAATTAAATAAAATTAACTGATTAATTAAATATTTAAATAAAAAATGATTACCTGCATCATCCTAACAGATCGCCGATCACGCACGCCGGCCGCGGCGCTTTACGATTCTCATGCACAACCACCTTCGTGTGGACCTCGCTGAGCCAGATCTCCATTGTGCACCAACGGGATCCGAGGGCAGAAACGCTGAGACTCGTTGCTGATCCACGGACAGCGAAAGGCAGCCCCAACGAATCGCATTCATACACTGGACACGAGGCAGAGTCCTACCCGCCGTGATGATGGGGCTGCAACACCACAAAGATGAAAAAGGAAGAAAATAAATCAAAACTCAATGATGAAGAGCCTCAGCGAAACAACTGATTAGTTAGAATTCGAACTATCCAACTGTGCGACGTTTGCTTCTGGAATCAACTCCTTCTTGTTTCTTAAGCTTCGGATAATCAACTTTCAATGTCCTTCCTCTTTACAGAAAGCACATTGATTTTTCATCAAATCATGTCCTGGATGTCGATCACTCACGATCACCATTGCCTCTTTCGAGTATAACTCCTTCCTCTTATAGTTAATACCTGTTTCAATGTGCTATTAGAGGAAACCTTGTCCTTCTAACTTAGTTCATGATTCACAAGGGCAGCTGACATCTCATTGCAACTAAGTGAACACTTACCATTGATCAAGGTCAGAACAAAGATTTCATACTTATCATCCGATAGTGAACTCAACAAATTAATGCTTTGTCCTCGTTCTTAATCACCTCCTCCATGTTTGTAATCACCTAGAAGGGGTGAATAGGTGATGTGCAAATCAAATGGACAAAAAATGAGAATTAAATCTAATTATGCAATCTAAAACTATTATACCAACACACAAAGTATAACCAAAGTGTGAAAACAAATTCCCGAAGAAGGGCTCTGAACTTCTCCTTAAGATTTCTCTAGATTAAGAGTTAAGGTGCTACTATAGCTCTCTTGATTAAATACAAGTATGAGCACAAGAAATCCCAAGCTTATAAAGATAATGCAATACGAGCATGCAAGATATATATAAACACAAGTGAGTAAGAGAGAGAGATAAGCAATCTGTAACACCCTGATCTCCAGTGTACGTATCACCGTATCTGTACGCGATACGACGTACAAATTTGATTTGACTTCTGTAGTATTCCGATTGACCTGATTTCAGTTTCAAAAATCATTTCCTAATATTGTAGATTTTTCAGGATTTTCTGAAAATTTTTCTGGATTATTTTGGAAAATCTCCGTTGTCGGTGTCGACCGATACCGATAACCAGCCTTCCGATTTTTATTTCACAAACGGAGTAGAATTTTGAGAATCGGCCTTCACCGTATGTCTTAGAATCGTATTATCTACGTTCGGGTATTTTTGGGGATTTTTCTGAATTTATTGAAAATCTGGCAAACCGGTGTCGACCGTATCGGCGACAGCTTCCGGGAATTTTAATTTGCAAATCGGCTTGAATTTCTTCAAACCGTCTTCATCTTACGTCTCAGAATAATATTCTCTATTTTCTGTAATTTTTGGGCACCGATCGGAGCTAGTCAATTTTTGACTTATTAAAATACTATTATTTTAAATATTTTCTTTTCTTTTTCTTTTTCTTTTCCTTTCACTTCTTCTTCGTTCCAGCACTTTCTTTTCCCCACCGCCTTTGACCAAGCCTAACCGCCATAGGTCTCTCTCTCCCCCTATAAAAACTCTCCCTTTCTCTCTCTCACACAATCCCACACACACTCTCTCTCTCCTCTCTCATTCTCAAACACTCTCTCTCTCTCAAACCCTCTCTCTCTCTCCTCTCTCTCTGGATTTTGATTCTGGTTCTGATTCTCTCTTCTCTCTCTTTGAAAGCTGGTGATCCTTTAAATCTTTCCATGTCCCTCTCTTTGTTTTCCCGGCGGTCTGACCGGCGGCCGGGCGCCGGCGGCGCCGTAGGCCGGCCGGCGCAGGGCCGGTGGTTGGGGGAGGGGGCCCCCATCTCCTTCTCTCCCCCACTGTTCTCTCACTCTCTTGCTCCCGCTGCAAGTTCGGACCGGCGCCGGAGCACCGCCGGAGCGGCGCCGGCGCCGGGGAGCCGGCCGCGCCACCGCGCGGCTGGGCGGCGGTGGCCGCGCCAGCCGCAGCGGCCGCAGGCGGCGGCAGCAGCTGCTGCTGCTGCCGCCATGCGCTGGTATGGGGAAGAAACCCATGGGTTTGGGTTTTGGGTTTAACCCAAACCCGACCCGTTTACACCCGAACCCGACCCGTTAAGGTAATATTTTCTTTTAGCCCCTGTAAGATTTTTTTAATTACGTTTAGGCCCCCGTAAAATTTCAAATAGCCCCCTGGATAATTTCTGTTATTATATATTTAACCCTATTCTATTACTTTCAGTATTCGGGCGATAACTGGAGCATCCGGACTCCGATTTGGACGATTCTGGATCCGTTGCGATCGTGAGAACGAGAGCTACAGTCCTGTAGCGAGTTTGTGAGTATTTTTATTAAATAAATTATCTTTTTAGTCTATTAATTGCACTTGGTTGTCTTCTTGATATAAAACATGATCCGGTAAATCTTAATTGTAAATAATATTAAAACACTGTAATAAATACGGTATTTAGTAAATGCCTGACTGATCTCGAGTATGTCCTGTTCATGTACCATTGATACCCGGCCCACCATAACCCCATAGGCTTGAACCCTATTATGTCATGCATCATGTCACAGATACCTTACATACCGCTCTACAGCTACACTAGGACAATACACCGACACTATACACGAATGCGAGACACTGTTATTTCCTGCACTAATATCATCCTTACATGGCTACCATAGGTCAATAGACGGACATGATATTATTTTATACACGGACTACTGTTAGGAACATATACTAGAGCTACACCGATATATTGCTAGACATATAGGTTCTACTGATACACGGATATAATCATGCACGAACTATTGCATTTCATATTAGCATGATCATCGTACACATTTATGTTATGTTTACATATTATGGTTACACATGCCTGTATGGTTTCTCTATTCTTGTCATATGGATCCTCATTCATGCTACATGTATTGACATATGGATCCCGTTCATGTTACATGTATTATTATTTCATGTTACTGTATTCATGTTATATGATTGTTTCCTGTCACTGATATGGATATTCCCGTTACTGGATACATGTTTCCTGTTACTGATATGGATATACTCGATACTGGACATGAGAGCTGTTGATATGCGATATGTGGACTTCCACATCTATTGATCCCGTTATATTATATTGTTCCCGATATATTGTTCCCGTTTCCCGTTATATTGTTCTACGCTATCAACAGAGCTCTGGTCCAGTTATCGTGTTACCTGTATCATGTACTGTTATTTGTTCTTGCCACCTTGTATACTTGACATATCAGATCATAATGATAACTTGGGTTTGGGGGAGACTTGACGGTTGATTAGATCTTATCGGGTGATGTACTGGATCCATATTGTTAGTCCCACTGCAGGGGACGGTAGTGCTACCTACCACTAGCTCCATGAGCTCCCGTTACTTGTTTCGTGCTCCCCTCCTAGCGGAGGGCCCTGGTCTTAGCAGCCAGGGGTCCGTTTAAGGCCGTGATCCCGGGTATGCACGGGATACATTCACCCGATAAGAACTCCTCGACCATGGGTTTCCAATTAACATAATAAAACAGTATACACAATAGTGACGTCGGGAACACTTGTTATTTGGTTACTCTCTCGTTTGGATAATGGTACCCGTAGGCCATGTCCGGGTGGGTTCGACTGGAGTGCGGGCTCCAGTATGAACCGCCAGTGGTATGGGACACTGGAAGAGAGTAATTAAAATACCAGATGATACTGATCGCTACTATTGTATTGACATGACCTGCCTGCTACATGTTTAGTTGTACTTGTTACTGTTCCTGACCATTTATCTGCTATCATGTGACATGTATACATTGCTATTGTTCCTGATTCCTGTTACACTTTCTTTAGTGCCCTACTACCCATGTACATATATACTTTGTTACATTACCTGGTATATGTTACATTGTATGTAGTGGCATACTATGCATATTCTGCATTGCATATATTACAGACATATGCTCATTTGCATGTTCACCTCTATCACGTCACCACTATCATATTCATGTCTATTACGTCACCACTAGACAACATTAGTTATTACATAACCTGGACACGACTATAGATATGACCTGATGATACCCGGCTAGGTAGTGATGGTATTAAAAGATGACATGTTTATGTCTTTTCACTGCTTTCATGTTTATATATCCTTATTATATGGTATCACTAGTCCAACCTCACGTACTATATATTATCGTGCTTGTATTACTATTGTATATATTACTGCCTCCTTCAGTTTTACCACTCACTAGGTCGCTTTCTGACGACCCTGGGTTTGCATGCCCAGATTGGAGATCCGAGTTACCATAGCTTCAGAGAGTGCCTTGGAGTCACATGGGAGATTCCGCATCAGGACTATTCATAGGTATTTTAGTGCTTTATTTCTGTTATCCTATTTTTCCTTGTTTTCATATCTGTTCTGATCGCTGACCTCTTTCTGCAGGTATTCTTGTACTTATTTCATGCTGGACCTCATATCCATATGGAGGTAATGTACTGTACTGAGGCTTAACGTACGCGTGAGCGTGTTTTCACCTCGCGTATGTACGTCGCCATAACGTCTCCGTATCCTTGGGATCGGGGCGTTACATAGTGGTATCAGAGCTTAGGTTCACACCTGGTGTGGGTAACCACCTAGGTCAATCCTCGGGCTCTTACCAACAGTACAATCAGGTTCAGATTAACGTGTCTGTATCTGAATTTGGGGATTCCAGCAACGAGTACAAGAATACCATCACCTTGACAAATCATTCCTTGACTTGTTTGTATTCCTTCCTTCCTTTCAGTTGTCAACCATAACATCCGATTTCCTTCTCGCTTTCCTTGTATCAGCTTGCTTCCTATCCGTTAGGATTAGTTCACTACCATACTTCTCCATCCCGAGTTCCTTATAGATGTCAGAGTGCGCAGCGGAAGTACCGTGGACCCGTCACCTTTAGGCTTTGGGATTGAAAATCTTGTTCTCACACCTGATTGAAATTGCGAGGACGCAATTTTTATAAGGTGGGGAGAAATGTAACACCCTGATCCCCAGTGTACGTATCACCGTATCTGTACGCGATACGACGTACAAATTTGATTTGACTTCTGTAGTATTCCGATTGACCTGATTTCAGTTTCAAAAATCATTTCCTAATATTGTAGATTTTTCAGGATTTTCTGAAAATTTTTCTGGATTATTTTGGAAAATCTCCGTTGTCGGTGTCGACCGATACCGATAACCAGCCTTCCGATTTTTATTTCACAAACGGAGTAGAATTTTGAGAATCGGCCTTCACCGTATGTCTTAGAATCGTATTATCTACGTTCGGGTATTTTTGGGGATTTTTCTGAATTTATTGAAAATCTGGCCAAACCGGTGTCGACCGTATCGGCGACAGCTTCCGGGAATTTTAATTTGCAAATCGGCTTGAATTTCTTCAAACCGTCTTCATCTTACGTCTCAGAATAATATTCTCTATTTTCTGTAATTTTTGGGCACCGATCGGAGTTAGTCAATTTTTGACTTATTAAAATACTATTATTTTAAATATTTTCTTTTCTTTTTCTTTTTCTTTTCCTTTCCCTTCTTCGTTCCAGCACTTTCTTTTCCCCACCGCCTTTGACCAAGCCTAACCGCCATAGGTCTCTCTCTCCCCCTATAAAAACTCTCCCTTTCTCTCTCTCACACAATCCCACACACTCTCTCTCTCCTCTCTCATTCTCAAACACTCTCTCTCTCTCTCAAACCCTCTCTCTCTCCTCTCTCTCTGGATTTTGATTCTGGTTCTGATTCTCTCTTCTCTCTCTTTGAAAGCTGGTGATCCTTTAAATCTTTCCATGTCCCTCTCTTTGTTTTCCCGGCGGTCTGACCGGCGGCCGGGCGCCGGCGGCGCCGTAGGCCGGCCGGCGCAGGGCCGGTTGTTGGGGGAGGGGGCCCCCATCTCCTTCTCTCCCCCACTGTTCTCTCACTCTCTTGCTCCCGCTGCAAGTTCGGACCGGCGCCGGAGCACCGCCGGAGCGGCGCCGGCGCCGGGGAGCCGGCCGCGCCACCGCGCGGCTGGGCGGCGGTGGCCGCGCCAGCCGCAGCGGCCGCAGGCGGCGGCAGCAGCTGCTGCTGCTGCCGCCATGCGCTGGTATGGGGAAGAAACCCATGGGTTTGGGTTTTGGGTTTAACCCAAACCCGACCCGTTTACACCCGAACCCGACCCGTTAAGGTAATATTTTCATTTTAGCCCCTGTAAGATTTTTTTAATTACGTTTAGGCCCCCGTAAAATTTCAAATAGCCCCCTGGATAATTTCTGTTATTATATATTTAACCCTATTCTATTACTTTCAGTATTCGGGCGATAACTGGAGCATCCGGACTCCGATTTGGACGATTCTGGATCCGTTGCGATCGTGAGAACGAGAGCTACAGTCCTGTAGCCAGTTTGTGAGTGTTTTTATTTTATAAATTATCTTTTTAGTCTATTAATTGCACTTGGTTGTCTTCTTGATATAAAACATGATCCGGTAAATCTTAATTGTAAATAATATTAAAACACTGTAATAAATACGGTATTTAGTAAATGCCTGACTGATCTCGAGTATGTCCTGTTCATGTACCATTGATACCCGGCCCACCATAACCCCATAGGCTTGAACCCTATTATGTCATGCATCATGTCACAGATACCTTACATACCGCTCTACAGCTACACTAGGACAATACACCGACACTATACACGAATGCGAGACACTGTTATTTCTTGCACTAATATCATCCTTACATGGCTACCATAGGTCAATAGACGGACATGATATTATTTTATACACGGACTACTGTTAGGAACATATACTAGAGCTACACCGATATATTGCTAGACATATAGGTTCTACTGATACACGGATATAATCATGCACGAACTATTGCATTTCATATTAGCATGATCATCGTACACATTTATGTTATGTTTACATATTATGGTTACACATGCCTGTATGGTTTCTCTATTCTTGTCATATGGATCCTCATTCATGCTACATGTATTGACATATGGATCCCGTTCATGTTACATGTATTATTATTTCATGTTACTGTATTCATGTTATATGATTGTTTCCTGTCACTGATATGGATATTCCCGTTACTGGATACATGTTTCCTGTTACTGATATGGATATACTCGATACTGGACATGAGAGCTGTTGATATGCGATATGTGGACTTCCACATCTATTGATCCCGTTATATTATATTGTTCCCGATATATTGTTCCCGTTTCCCGTTATATTGTTCTACGCTATCAACAGAGCTCTGGTCCAGTTATCGTGTTACCTGTATCATGTACTGTTATTTGTTCTTGCCACCTTGTATACTTGACATATCAGATCATAATGATAACTTGGGTTTGGGGGAGACTTGACGGTTGATTAGATCTTATCGGGTGATGTACTGGATCCATATTGTTAGTCCCACTGCAGGGGACGGTAGTGCTACCTACCACTAGCTCCATGAGCTCCCGTTACTTGTTTCGTGCTCCCCTCCTAGCGGAGGGCCCTGGTCTTAGCAGCCAGGGGTCCGTTTAAGGCCGTGATCCCGGGTATGCACGGGATACATTCACCCGATAAGAACTCCTCGACCATGGGTTTCCAATTAACATAATAAAACAGTATACACAATAGTGACGTCGGGAACACTTGTTATTTGGTTACTCTCTCGTTTGGATAATGGTACCCGTAGGCCATGTCCGGGTGGGTTCGACTGGAGTGCGGGCTCCAGTATGAACCGCCAGTGGTATGGGACACTGGAAGAGAGTAATTAAAATACCAGATGATACTGATCGCTACTATTGTATAAATGACATGACTTTGACATGACCTGCCTGCTACATGTTTTGTTGTACTTGTTACTGTTCCTGACCATTTATCTGCTATCATGTGACATGTATACATTGCTATTGTTCCTGATTCCTGTTACACTTTCTTTAGTGCCCTACTACCCATGTACATATATACTTTGTTACATTACCTGGTATATGTTACACTGTATGTAGTGGCATACTATGCATATTCTGCATTGCATATATTACAGACATATGCTCATTTGCATGTTCACCTCTATCACGTCACCACTATCATATTCATGTCTATTACGTCACCACTAGACAACATTAGTTATTACATAAACTGGACACGACTATAGATATGACCTGATGATACCCGGCTAGGTAGTGATGGTATTAAAAGATGACATGTTTATGTCTTTTCACTGCTTTCATGTTTATATATCCTTATTATATGGTATCACTAGTTCAACCTCACGTACTATATATTATCGTGCTTGTATTACTATTGTATATATTACTGCCTCCTTCAGTTTTACCACTCACTAGGTCGCTTTCTGACGACCCTGGGTTTGCATGCCCAGATTGGAGATCCGAGTTACCATAGCTTCAGAGAGTGCCTTGGAGTCACATGGGAGATTCCGCATCAGGACTATTCATAGGTATTTTAGTGCTTTATTTCTGTTATCCTATTTTTCCTTGTTTTCATATCTGTTATGATCGCTGACCTCTTTCTGCAGGTATTCTTGTACTTATTTCATGCTGGACCTCATATCCATATGGAGGTAATGTACTGTACTGAGGCTTAACGTACGCGTGAGCGTGTTTTCACCTCGCGTATGTACGTCGCCATAACGTCTCCGTATCCTTGGGATCGGGGCGTTACACAATCGCAAACACGGGAGAATTTTTTTGAGGTTCAAGCCACTTTCTCTATGTCCTCACTTTTAACACTATGAACAATTTCTACTAAAATCGATCCTGCAAGATCACTCGGTGCTGCAACACCTACAACGGGCTCCCTCAAGAACTCTTGGACTCACAAGTCCTCACTTGTTCTCATAAGAACAACACACGCAAGCTCACTAGTTTGCCGAGACCGCACCTCTACAATGAGCTCCCACAAGAACTCTTCACAATATGAGCCCACAAGTTCGCCGAGGCCGCAACCTCTACAACTTCTCCAAAATAAATGGTGGAATACTTGGTGATCTGTTCACTTGATCACCAACAAATACTCTCACAACAAGGATCCTACAGGATAGATATGACAAAGAAAAACTTAAACTTGTGTGAGAAAATAAAATAGATATTGTGGTGAAAAACTCAAGAAAACTCCTTTTGAAACTCAAGAAAAACTCTCTTGATAAATATTCTTTTGACATGGAGGTTAAGCCCAAAAACTTATTGAAAAACCTCTAAGATAGATGGAACAAACTGGCTCTAAAACATTCCTCAAATCTTATGTAAAATAGGACTCAAAACCCTTATTTATGGGAGTTTGGAAAATATAGCCATTGGGGTCAAATGAGGCCCAGACTGGCCTGTCAGTCGACCTCCCGGTGTACCGGCCAACGGTTGACCATTGAGGCTGTCGGTAGACCGGCCGGTCGACCACCCCCAAAGACAAATAAGCTATCGGTCGACCGCCTGGTCGACCGACCAAGCTCAAGAGTGGGTTTGATCCAGTCGGTCGACCACACGGTCGACCGGCCTATAGGCTAAGGCCTTGTGCATGTATCCGTGCACGTCGGTCTGCCAATAGCAATCCAAAAACAGATTTATAGGATGAAAAATGTGGCCTTTTAAATACCTATAAATTCCCATAAAATCTCATAAATTCCACAAAAAAAAGTTCATGTAAGCACTTGAAATAAAAATATGTTTGACCAAAGATCAAGTCATATTACAAACAATTTCAACTATTTTTGAGGTATAGAATTTAAAGCTTAAACAAAAAATTGTATTTTTCAAAAATAAACTTTCTAAATGGAAAATCGACTTTTTGAAACTTGTTCAAATACAAAAATAAGCTATTAAACACTTTTAAAGTATAGTGTATATGGATAGAATCCAATACACATAGAAGATGAAATATTCTTATTTTTGATAATAAGCTCAAAATAAGTTTTGATAAATACAAAACTTAAAATCATGAATTAGAAACATTAAAATAAGTTTTTCTAAATATTTGAACTATCAATGTGTATGGATAAAATCTAATACACATATAAACCATGTAAACTTATTTTGATGAACTTTATTTATGAAACCTAAAGATATGTACTTGAAGCTCAAAACCAAAATGGTTAAAACTAAAGCTATTTCTTTTGAAAATGATATAAAAATTTTGTGTGTATGTGTATATAAGCTTGAGCAATCCACAATTAAACTATCATTTGCATTTTATCTAAAACAAAATCTTAAAATTACAAACATAGACTCAAGTCTTCTCTTGAAAATCTTTCTTCATCTTGACTTGGTCCAAACTTGATCCAAAGAGCGACAACTCCATCTTTGAGTAATTGATGCAATCTTAATGCGCGAGCTCTTGAATCAATACGTGCTATTTTTAAAACTTAACTTCAAATCTTTTGTTAAAGCTGAACGTCAACTAAGATTTGATTGAATATCTGAAACTTATTAAACACAAGATCATTAGTACTATAACTATATGAGTTAATCATCATCAAAGCTAGAGTGATGGACTTTGGGCCAACAATGTTATCTAAGTATGCAAGAAGTTTCGTGTAGTTGTTCATGTGCTCGCCGATAGAAATCTTCTTTTTCAACTGAAAGAGATAAAGCCTCCTCTTGAGATGTAAGTAATTTTCAATGCTTTTGATCAAATAATTACTCTCTATGATTTCCCAAATCTTCCCTCGTCGAAGTTCTATTCATCACATTATACTTAAGATCCTTTGTCAAAAAAGATTTGATGATGCCACACGTCATTCGGTTTATTTTGTCCCGATCCTTCTTCAAGATCTCATTTGGTTTCTTCTCAAACCGAAGAGCATCTTCCAAGTTTGATGAAGTCAGCGCATCCATCACCTCGCATCTCCATATGTCAAAGTTGTCCATGCCATCAACTTTACCACATCGATCTTCGCTTAGTGAACGTTCGCGGTCCATGGGGTTGACTACTTTCAGCCATATTCTTCAGAAAACCAAAACACAATTGCGAAAACTAATGAAAAATATATCCAAATTAGATAAAGATAGAAAATATTACCTCCAAACGAAACCCTAGATTGGATTTCTGAAACTAATCTGCTCCACCCGAACGAACTCTCCACGAAACTTGGAAAGCATAGATATAGCTCGTTGGGTTCCCCAGAGTTCAATCACCAAAGTTTAGAGTTGCAGATAATAATCACAAAAACAAGAACATGAAACTAAAGTATGGAACAAAAGACTTAACAATGTTTAGAAAATTACCTACGTCCTCGGGGCAGAATGGAGAGAGATCTTATTAATCAAATCGCTAATACCTGTTACAAAATAGGGCACAATAACCCTCAATATATAACCAGAGAAATCAAGAAGGAACGAAAACAAAAACTACTCAAATCGATGATGAAATGAAATCAAAATTGAGTAAGAAAACTATCAGTTCACGTGCATCGATCGATCGAGCGATCGACCGGCTCCTTATAGCGGTCAACCATCTGGTCGACCCCTAGGCCAAATCTCCAACAACTATGTTCTATTAAATTTCAGTTGGTCAACCGGGTAGTCAATTGACATCTGCTGCAAAAATTTCAACTTATGGGTCAGTCGATCGCATGATCGACCACCCCGATCCTTTTGTTCTCCTTTTTGCACCTTGTGCACATCAGTCGACCACCTAGGACCTACGCGACTCCAACTGCTAATGGTAACTACTAAACTCCAACTTTCTCTGGCCTCTCCAAATGAGTTTAAAAAACTCTATCAACAAACTTTTAGATCCTCTCCAAACAAAAAACTGAGCAGAACACAAGCATATATAAATTTCACCAACGTAACAGAATACAACAAAAGGCATGCTACAAGATAACTGCGACAAGAAAAATACAATGTCTTGCCAAAAAAGAAGATAAATAAGAACTGTGTGGTCACTAAATCATATCGTGCATGTCTCAATTAGTCAAACAAAAACAAGATAAATAAGAACAATGTGCTCACATTATATCTCATTATATTCTAGATTATACAAAATGTGCAGATTTGTTTCTTGCTTCGGATTAATGAAACTATATCGGTTTAATTAAATTTGTATTCTGTTAAGGTTGTCTATATTAATTCAACAAATTTACAAGGTCAAGGACTTAATTTAATGGGTCATTTTCTATTTCTAGGCTTGATTCTTCAAGACTTAGTGTTTGCATTTGGAGATTAATCAATAGTTAACGCTCAGAGACATAGCCAGGATTTCAAAGATGTTAGGCTCAAAACAACATCTAATAATATTTCTCAATCCAATATAATACTTTTTAATAGTAATTTAACATGCAAAAATGTCTCTAATTTTGTAACACAAGAACAATATTTGATATTACAAATTAGCTTACAAACAATACCAAGTTAGAGACATTTTGTACGTGCAAGCTTGCACACGCAATCCGAGTCCTTCTTGGTCTTGGGTCGGGGCCGGGTTGGGTCACTTAGCCTAGCCTAAGCAAGTCCAATCCGTTATAGGTCTACACTTATCGATCATAATCTCACTGCAATTTGGGTCCTTCTCAGTCTTGAGTTTTAGCTAGGTAAGGTCATATCCGACCTAAGTTGGTCCGACCGATTGTAGGTGTTAGATACTCTTATGTTTAGATATCTTTATTCTATTACTAGATACCCTTATCTTTAGATACCCTTATCTTACTATTTGTTTTCTTATCAATCTAGTCTCTCTTGTATCATATATATTGATGTAATTGCTTTATAAATAAATATGTAGAAACTTCTTCTCCAAATTATCATTATATTAGAGCCTCTCAAATTTTTCTCTACTGATCAAAGTTCTCTCGGTGTTCTCGAGTCTGCGTTGGGTCGCGCTCGCATAGTGTGTGCCTAGTGTCAGACAACTTTTGCCTCATATAATATCAGAGCTTTCCTCATCTTCCTCGCGCATCCTTCTCTACCTCAGCTAAGACCGAGACCTCATTGATCCTCTTGCATCCACCGATGTTGCCTCCACCATTACCCGTGTTCCTATAACATTGCAGAATCCGATCTAAACCCTTAGGCCCTATTTTAGCCCTCATAGGCTTTCTCATCATTCTTGCCCTTTGGGCTCTATTTTAACTCTCTTAGGCTTTCTCATGAATTTAGCCCCCTTGGGGTCTACTAGCCCTCTTGGGCTTTTCTTTATACTCAGATGATCGGTTGCCTTCCAGCACGCCGCTAGTCAAGTTCTAGTAACTCACAAAAAATCTCCTTTTGCCTGATCCATCCGATTCTCACCCCACCTAATTGGAATCCATCCGGATCTCACCCTCTTATCTGATGATCCATCTTTATCTTGCCCTGCCTGATCCTTCTGGATCTCGCCTTCTCACCGGATCCTTCTAGATCTCGCTTTGCCTGATCCATTGGGATCTCATCTTGCCTGATCCATCTGGATATCGCCTTCTCACCTGATCCATCTGGATCTCGCCTTGCCTGATCTATCTGGATCTCGCCCTATGGAGCTCTCTATCCTGTTGGCCCAAGGTTACAATCACCCATTTTTAGTGTGTTTTGATGATTACAAAACATATAAAATTATTTGTACTAATCATGTTTGTTGTTTTAGTGTGTTTCAGGGTTCTAATGAAACTAGAAGTTTTCTTCCCTAAAGGAAGGTGTTTTGACTCAAGTCACCTCAATTCGGGCTCAAGTATCAAGCTTGCGAGATCACATGGGGAAGCCCACTTGAAGAACTTGTAGTCCTTTAGAACCAATGTAAGAAATAGTTTGTTAAAGTTTGAGTTTTGAAAATTGGCTCTAGGATACAAACACATGTTTGTATACAAGTTTTCTTGTTTAGCTTTTATCCTTAAGTTTCATGCCTTGATATATATATACATGACTCTGACTTTTTACAAAATGAATATCATGTTTAAATCATGTATGTATACTCTTTCAAGCATGATACTTAACTATCTTACTTCAAAATGTTTTTTTTTACAAAAATTCTAGTTCTAGTCTCTTGCTGTTTTTCTGTTTCAGGCAAGACCGGCTGACCGAACCCGTCGACCGGCGCTTGTATCAGGACGTGCACGCTTGTGCATGTCTGTCGGCCGACCGCCAGGTCGACCGACTGTTAGCAGTTTTGCTCTCGGATTTTCTGGGTCGGCCGCCTGGTCGACCGCCTTCAGAAAACTATGTTTCTTTTAGAGGACGGTCGACCGAGCGGTCGACCCGAGCCCAACGGCTACTGCCAGCAGGGCGGACGGCCGACCGGACCGGTCGACCCCAAGCCTGCAAAGTCCCAACGGCTCTTTCCTCTTTGGTGCAATCTGAAATCTGTTTTTAAAATCTATTTTTGGCAGACTTTTTCTGAGTTTTTGGAGAACTTTCCAGATCAAATAAGCTTAAAATAAATTGTTTTTAACCTATTCTTCTCCTATAAATAGAGGAAAATAGGCTCTTGCAAAATACCAAGAAAAGTCCTTAAGTTTTCAAAGTTTTAAAAAGAGAAGAAAAGTTTTTAACCTCTCCATTTTTCATACATTCTTGAGCTTGTTTTCAGTTGTGTTTTCTAGCAAAAATCATTTTACAACTGAGTTTTCTCACTACACTTCTTAGAGCCAAAATTTCCTACTCAATCTATAAGGAAGTTGTAAAGAGAGAAGTGTTTGTAAAGAGTTTGTGATCCTTCTAGAGATTACTTTGCTACTTGTTACTCTTGTTCATCTTGTGGAGTTGCCTCTTCGGTAGAGGTCCTTGTAAGTGGTGGAGCTCGGTGCTCCGGTCTTTGGTAGACCTTGTAATCGTCCTCGGTGGATAGTGGAAACCCTTCACGGCGGTGAAGGCGGGGAGTAGAGCGGTGGCTCGAACCTCGAAACAAATATCTTGTGTTTGCGATTGCTTTGTGTTCTTACTCTTTATTGCTTTCCATTTCCATTGCACTCTATTGCTTATTATTACTTGCTTGGGTTGTTGTTTTCTTTCCTTGTGATTTTCATTGTGTGCACTTCATCATTGCATTCATACTTTGCTATTGTCGATCAATTCTCATACAACAAGGTTGCATTACGCACCTCTAACTCATATCTAGAGGAATCAGGAGGAAGGAGTTCAGAACCCTTCACGGGGTATTCGGCTCCTAGTCTTATTTTGAGAGATCGTTGCATTCATTCATTCATATTGTTTAAAAGGATTGTTAGATTAGCATAAACACCTATTCACCCCCCCTCTAGGTGTATTTCAATTGGTATCAGAGCTTGGACTCTAGGCTCTTGGCTTAACAACCTTAGAGAGATCCTATATTTGCTAATCATTTCATTCATTTCCACTTAGTAAAAATGGCCGATGGAATTAAGACCCCTCCTAAGTTTGATGGACTTAACTTTCCCATATGGAAAGTTAAGGTGACCGTTTTCTTGCAATCTCTAGGTAGTCGAGTTGCAAAGGCCGTGACCAAACCCTTTAGTGCACCCCCCGGTGATGAATCCACTT
This sequence comes from Agave tequilana, assembly GCA_038442645.1. NCBI lineage: Eukaryota > Viridiplantae > Streptophyta > Magnoliopsida > Asparagales > Asparagaceae > Agave > Agave tequilana. The sequence goes on along the minus strand of JAVJIF010027990.1, from coordinate 25,126 downwards.
GGTCCGAAATTGAGACTAAGGAGTTTGATGCCAATGCTAGGGCTCATTATGCACTACTTCAAGCCCTCAATGATGATGACATTTCTAGGGTTATCCATTGCAAATCCGCATTTGAGATTTGAACACACTTACTAGTAACACATGAAGGGACTTCACAAGTGAAGAGGGCTAAAATAGACCTTCTTCGGTCCCAATATGAAACTTTTGCATGCAAGAAAATGAAACCATAAATGATATGGTTACAAGATTTACTAAGATTACTAATGGACTTTCTTCTCTAGGTGATGCTATCGACAACGATCAAAGAGTAAGGAAGATCATCCGGTCTCTTCCTCCTTCATGGGAAGTAAAGGCAACCACCTTGAAGGAACTCAATGACAAGGAGGAGATGGAGCTAATTGGTCTCATTGGGAACCTCAAAACCCATGAGATGGAGAGAAAAGCAAGGGAGGATATGGCTCCTTCCAAGAAGAAGACTATAGCCTTCAAAAGTCAATTCTCATACTCCGACGAAGACATTGAAGAAGAAGATGACGAAGAGCTCTCACTTCTTGTGAAAAACGTTCGGAGGATGTACAACAAGGCTAAGTTCTAAGGAAGAAGGAGATGGCAAGGAGGTAAAGAAGAGAGGAAGATAATTTGCTTCAATTACCAAAGACCGGGTCACATTGTGGCGGAGTGCCCGGATAAAGCAAAGCCTTCCACCTCAAAGAAGGCCTTCAAGAAGAAAGCAATGAAGGCAACATGGGATTCCGAAAGCGAATCCGAGGAGGAAATCGACACCGCCAACATGTGCTTCATGGCCAATGAAAGCACAAGCAAGGTAACCTCTTCCACTTCTCTTAATGATGAACTTTCCATGGATGAACTAGGAGAAGCATTTGTAGAATTATCACATAATTATGATTTCCTAAAGAAAAAGTATTTAAAAATGAAAAAAGAAAATGAGTCACTTAATCATCAAGTATTTACTCTTTCTAAAGAAAAGGATGACTTGCTCTCTACTTAGTTGCTACTCAAAATGATTTTGATAAGTACAAAATTTCTTATAAAGGCAAGTCCCCACTAGTTGATTCTAATGAAATAACCATGCTTAAAGAAAGAATAGACTCATTAGGAATTGTTTTGAAAAATTGTGAGTTTGATAAGAAGAAAATTGAGGGCATGTTTTCTAAGAAACAAGCCCCTAAGAAACATGCTTACCATGCTCATGCTCATGTTCATACTACACAACCTTTACATCATGGCAAACCCCCAAAATATGCTCACACTTCACACACACATCATGCATTCATGTATGGTAAAGTGTTTTCATATTCATATTGTGGGCGTAAAGGACACTTAGCTAATTTTTGCTATGATAGACTAAGTGCATCTCGTCATAATGTTTGGGTTCGCAACAGTAACTTTCAAGGACCCAAGAAAATTTGGGTACCAAAGTCAACAATTTTGTTAAATGATGTAGGTACCATCCAAGGCCCAAAGACGTAAAGGTTTGTGGTATCTTGATAGTGGTTGCTCAAGACACATGACTTGGGACATCAATAACTTTGCAACCCTATCAAGATACCATAAAGGTGGCACCGTCACCTTCGGAGATGATGCCAAGGGTAAAATCATCAGTATCGGTAATGTAAAACTTGGTATATCCCCTTTAATGAGAATGTAGTTTTAGTTGATGGCCTCAAGCATAATCTCTTGAGTGTTAGTCAACTTTGTGATAAAGGTTTTGATGTAGTTTTGATAATGTAGTTTGTAAAGTTATTGATAGAATTTCTAATACTTGTGTATTTTCCGGTTTTCGTGAAAATAATGTTTATATGATAGATATGATTAATATGTCTTGTAATATTACTTGTTTAAAAGCCCTCGATGATGACTCTTGGTTGTGGCATAGAAGATTAGGCCACATTTCTTTTGACCATATTCTAGGTTAAACACAAAGGAAATGGTGAAAGGTATTCCTTGCTTGAATTTTGAAAAGGACCGGGTTTGTGACGCATGTCAATTCGGGAAACAAACCAAGTCTTCTTTCAAGTCAATCAAGGATATCATGACATCACGTCCTTTGGAGTTGATACATATGGATTTATTTGGTCCTACTCAAAACAAAAGTCAAAGTGGGAATAGATTTGCATTTGTTTTGGTTGATGACTTTTCACGCTTTACTTGGGTTTTCTTTCTTGAACATAAAAACCAAGCCTTTTCGCATTTTCAAGCCTTTAAGAAAAGAGTTAAAAAGGAAAAAGAGACTTCAATTGTAAGAATTAGAAGTGATAGAGGAGGTGAAATCATTAACCTACCCTTTACCACTTTTTGTGAAGAACATGAAATAAAGCATGAACTATCTTGTCCTAGAACTCCACAACAAAATGGAGTAGTTGAATGGAAAAATAGAACATTACAAGAGATGGCTAGGACAATGCTTAGTGAATATGATCTACCACATTATTTGTGGGCCAAGGCCGTTAATACATCTTGCTATATATCAAATCGTGTTTTCTTGTGTAAAAATACTTCAAAGACTTCTTTTGAAATGTACTTTTCTAGAAAACCAAATGTTTCATATTTCAAAGTTTTTGGATGCAAATGTTTTGTTTTAAATACAAAAGATAATTTAGGAAAATTTGATGCTAGATCTTATGAGGCTATTTTTGTGGGTTATTCTAATACTAGTTGTAACCCCCTGCTCCCCGGTGTAGGTATTACCGTATCGGTACGCGATACGACGTACAAAATTGATTTGACTTCCGTAGTAGTCCGTTTGAGCCGATTTCAGTTTTAAAAATTATTTTCTAATATTTGAGATTTTTCAGGATTTTCTGGAAATTTTTCTGGATTATTTTGGAAAATCTCCGTTGTCGGTGTCGACCGATACCGATAACCGACCTTCTGATTTTTAGTTCATAAATGGAGTTGTATTTTGAGAATTCGCTTTCACCGTATGTCTTAGAATCACGTGAGCTACGTTTGGGTATTTTTGGAAATTTTTCTGAATTTATCGAAAATCGGGCCAAAACGGTGTCGCCAGTATCGGCGAGACACTCCGGGATTTTTAATTTGCAAACCGTAGTGAATTTCTTTAAACTGTCTTCATCTTACGTCTCAAGATAATATTCTCTATTTTCTATAATTTTTGGGCACCGTTCAGAGCTAGTCGAATATCGGGCCAATTTAATAATATTAAAATATTATTTTTTTTAACTTTTCTTTTCTTTTCTTTTCTTCTCTTCTCTTCTTCTTTCTTCCAGTGGCTTCCTCCACCGACTTTTCCCCCATCTTTAAATCCCTCTTCTCTCTCTCACTCTCCCACACTCTCCCTCTCTCTCAGTCGCACCGCCGGCGGGGCGGAGCCGCCGGCGGTGGCGCAACGCCGGCGGCGAGGGAGGCCGGGCCCCCCTTTTCTCTCCCTTTCCTCTCTCTCTCTCTTCCCTCTCACTTCCTCTCTCTCCCTCACTCCCCTGTTCTCTCTCTCTCTGGTGATACTGGCGGCGCCGGAGGCCGGCCGGGCGCCGGCGACATGGGAGGCCGGACGCCGGCGGCGAGGGAGGCCGGCCAGTCGCCGGCCAGGCGCTGGTGGGAGGAGGGGAAGCCACCCCACCCTCTATTTCTCTCCCTCTCTCTCTTGCAGGTGGACCCCCGGCGGCCATGGGTACCGGAGCGGCGCCGGGGTGGCGCCGGCGCCGGCGGGAGGGCCGCGCCGGCCGGGCGGCCGGGCGGCGGCCGCGTGTGGGAGGCAGCAGCAGCGCAAGGCTGCTGCTGTTGCTTCTGTGAGAAGAAACCCAAATGGGTTTGGGTTCGGGTTCAACCCAAACCCGACCCATTACACCCAGACCCGACCCATTAAAGGTACAATTTCATTTTAGCCCCTGTAACATTATTAATTACTTTTAGGCCCCTGTAATTTGCAAATAGCCCCCTGAATAATTTCTGTTATTACGTAACTAATCTTTCTCTCGGTTTTGGGTCTTTGAGCGATATCTGGAGCATCCGGACTCCGATTCAGGCGATTCTGGACCCGTTGCGATCGTGGAGAAGAGAGCTACAGTCCTATGGCTAGTTTGTGAGTGTTTTTCTTTTATAAATTATATTTTACTGTGTTTAGTGACATTGACCTATTAATTATTGATTATGGATAAAATCTGGTAACTATTAATTATTCACTGGTCACAATCGTACAGTCATTGAAATAGGCATGACCTTGAATATTGCTAGGTATACTGACATAAACAACTCGAATACAGTCATGACCTGCACAATCACTGACAATCGGGTATACACTCTTATGACATGCACTGTATCATAGTCACGTTACATGCATACTGATCCACAGATACACTATGACATTATACTGGTACTAGACATGCATGCTAGAAAACCGTTACTATAAGGCACAGTCGACCACTGTTCCTACATATATTAGTGCTACACAGGCCTACGGCTACACAGATACTGTAGTTCACTGTACATGATAGTAGACCCTGAATACTGTTATTACATGTGCATGTTACACAGATACTATGACACGACACACTTGTTATTTCGTAGGCATATCCCACCGATACGTAGCAGCACCATTTCACGAAAGACCGTTGTGTCTGGTATTGTTATCCTCGTTACATGGATTCTCGGCATATCATTACACAGACTACTGCATTTCATATTAGCAGGATCATTCATATTAGCATGATCATCATACACATTCATGTCATGCTTACATATTACAGTTACACATGCCTGTGTTGTTTCTATCTTCTTGTCATATGGATCACCATGCTTATTACATGTATTTTGTTCCATGTTCCCGTATTCATGATATATGATTGTTTCCTGTTACTGATATGAATTTCCCGATACTGGACATGAGAGCTGTTGATATGCGATATGTGGGGATCCCACATCTATTGTTCCCGTTTCCCGTTATATTGTTCCCGTTATATTGTTCCTATTATATTGTTCTTGTTTCCCGTTATATTGTTCTATGCTATCAACAGAGCTCAGGTCCAGTTAACATGCTACCCGTATCATGTACTATATTTGTTCTTGTTACATTGTATACTTAACATATCAAATCATAAAGCTAACTTGGGTATGGGGGAGACTTGACGGTTGATTAGATCTTATCGGGTGATGTACTGGATCCATATTGTTAGTCCCACTGCAGGGGACGGTAGTGCTGCCTACCAATAGCTCCATGAGCTCCCGTTACTTGATTCGTGCTCCCCTCTTAGCGGAGGGCCCTGGTCTCAGCAGCCAGGGGTCCGTTTAAGGCCGTGATCCCGGGTATGCACGGGATACACCTACCCGATAAGAACTCCTCGACCATGGGTTTTCAATTAACATAATCAAACAGTATACACAATTTTGTGACGTCGGGAACACTTGTTATTTGGTCACTCTCTCGTTTGGATAATGGTACCCGTAGGCCATGTCCGGATGGGTTCGACTGGAGTGCGGGCTCCAGTATGAACTGCCAGTGGCATGGGACACTGGAAGAGATTGATTAAAATACCAAGTGGTACTAATCGCTACTATTGTATAAATAACATGACTTGCTTGATACATGTTTACTACTTGTTATTGTTTCTTGCCTGATACATGTTTCCTATTGTATAGTTGTACTTCTTATTATACCTGATCATTTATCCGATATCATGTTACACTTTCTGTAGTGGCATCCTATTCATGCTTATTTGCATATAGTCTATTTTCTGTATACCGCATACATCTTTACTGTCTATGCACCACACCGTATACTGGTTAGGTAGCATATGCCCATCTGCATGTTCACTGCTACCACATCACCATTAGCATGTACACTCGTCACCACTAGATAACATTATATATATTATATAAACTGGATACGACTATAGACATGACCCGATAACCGGTTAGGTAATGATGGTATTAAAAGGTGACCTGTTTATATATTTCCACTGCTTACATGTTTATCTATTTCTACTGCTTATGGTATCCTTATTATATGGTATCACTAGTACAACATTATGTATTATATCTAATTATCATGTTTGTATTACTATTGTATATATTACTGCCTCCTTCATTTTACCACTCACTAGGTCGCTTTCTGACGACCCTGGGTTTGCGTGCCCAGATTGGAGGTTCGTGTGCCGAAAGTGCCTTGAAGTCACATAGGAGATTCCTCATTTGGCCTATTCATAGGTATCTTAGTAATTTATTCTGTTATCATATTTATTACTGTTATTCTTATCTGTTATGATCACTCACCCCTTTTCTGCAGGTATTTTTGTAATTAATTCATGCTGGAACTCAGGTATTGATGGAGATTATTTATTGTACAGAGGCTTAGCGTACGTACGTGAGGGTTTTCCGCCCGCGTACGTACGTCGCCATAACGTCCCCGTACCTGCGGGATCGGGGCGTTACACTAGTAAAGCTTATAGAATCTTCAATAGATCATCTTTGACTATTGAGGAATCTATACATGTTAAGTTTGAAGAATCTAACTTGTTTGTTAAGAATGTTGTAGAAATAGATGCATTGGATGAAGGCTTGGAGAAAGTGACCTTGGAGGATACACCTACTATGGAGACAAGCCAAAGGATGATGAAGGAAGTGAAGCTAAAGTAGAAGAGGCTCAAGGAAATGAAGTTCAATCAATTGAAGTAGAACCTACTCAACAACTTCCAAAGGATTGGAGATACAATCCACATCATCCCAAAGACCTCGTCATAGGTGAAGTATCAAAAGGGGTAACCACTCGCTCTAAACTTCATGATTTTTGTGGTCATTATGCATTTATTTCTCATGTTGAACCCAAGAACGTCCTCGAAGCCGAGGCCGATTCATATTGGTTGCTTGCCATGCAAGAGGAGCTCAATCAATTGAGCGCAATCAAGTTTGGCACCTTGTTCCTAGGCCCCACGATAGACCAACAATTGGTACTAAGTGGATCTTTAAGAACAAGTTGGATGAATCGGGTAACGTAGTTAGAAATAAAGCTAGGTTAGTTGCCCAAGGTTACACTCAAATCGGACGAATCGATTTTGAAGAAACCTTTGCACCCGTAGCACGGCTTGAAGCCATGCGGATGACACTAGCTTTTGCCTCATATAAAGATTTTAAATTATTTCAAATGGATGTTAAAAGTGCTTTTCTAAATGGTTTTATTGAAGAGGAGGTGTATGTTGAACAACCCCCCGGGTTTGTTGATCCTACACATCCGGATTTTGTGTTTAAATTAGATAAAGCTCTTTATGTTTTAAACAAGCCCTAGGGCTTGATATGAAAGACTTTCTTCCTTTTTATTTTCTAATGGTTTTAAGAAAGGTAAAATTGACACAACTTTGTTTACAAAACATGTTAAAAATGACATTATTTTTTGTTCTACTAATGAATCTCTTTGCCAAGCTTTTGAGTCATGCATGAAGGATGAATTTGAAATGTCTATGATGGGGGAACTCAACTATTTCCTTGGTTTCAAAATCAAGAAAAGGAAGGATGGGATCTTCATCAATCAAGCCAAGTATACAGAGGAACTCATCAAGAGGTTCGGGCTTGAAGGAGCTAAAGTGAGCAAAACTCCCATGGCAACAACTACCAAGCTTGATAAGGATGAACAAGGTAAAAGTGTAGACATTAAACTTTATCGAAGCATGATAGGTAGTTTATTGTATTTAACGGCTAGTAGGCCGAATATTATGTTTTCCGTTTGTCTTTGTGCACGTTTTCAATCTTGTCCTAAAGAGTCTCACATAATTGCGGTAAACGCATAATTAGATACCTTAAGGGCACTATTGAAATGGGTTTGTGGTATCCGAAAACCGGCCAATTTTCAATGACTAGTTTTTCGGATGCCGACTATGCGGGTTGTAGGGTAGATAGGAAGAGCACAAGTGGAACATGTCAATTCCTAGGTAATTGTCTTGTATTTGGTCTTCCAAAAAGCAAAATTCGGTAGCCCTTTCAACCGCCGAGGCGGAGTATGTTGCAGCCGGAGCTTGTTGTGCACAAGTTCTTTGGATGAAACATACTCTCCTCGATTATGATTTGCATTTTGATCATGTTAAAATATTTTGTGATAATACTAGTACAATTCATATGACAAAGAATGCAAATCAACACAGTAAAATCAAACACATTGACATTAGGTATCACTTTCTTAGAGATCATTATGAGAAAGGTGATATTGATATAGATTATGTTTCTACCGATTTTCAACTTGCCGATATTTTTACTAAACCATTAGATTATGCTAGATTCTCTTTTATTTGTGGTGAGTTGAATGTTTGCATTATGAATTCTTAAAGATAAATTTTTTATTGTTTCTAGTTTAACCCTTTTTTATGTATGACAAAAAGGGGGAGAAAAAGAATAAGTTTGTTGTTTGAAAAGAATAAGTTTTTGATATAAAGTTAAGTTTAGTTTTGTTTTATGGAGAAAAAGAATAAGTTTGTTGTTTTGAGTTTTTGACAAAACTATTGGGTTTTCAATGCTTTATGTACCTTGTTTCTCATAGTCATTCTTTATACATAGCATTATTTGAAGGGGAGCTTCCAAGCTCTTCTTCATTTTGTTTAAATAACTTATATGTTTTGTCATCATCAAAAAGGGGGAGATTGTTGGCCCAAGGTTACAATTACCCGTTTTTAGTGTGTTTTGATGATTACAAAACATATACAGTTATTTGTACTAATCATGTTTGTTGTTTTAGTGTGTTTCAGGGTTCTAATGAAACTAGAAGTTTTCTTCCCTAAAGGAAAGTGTTTTGACTTAAGTCACCTCAATTCGGGCTCAAGTATCAAGCTTGCAAGATCACATGGGGAAGCCCACTTGAAGAACTTGTAGTCCTTTAGAACCAATGTAAGAAATAGTTTGTTAAAGTTTGAGTTTTGAAAATTGGCTCTAGGATACACACACACATGTTTGTATACAAGTTTTCTTGTTTAGCTTTTATCCTAAGTTTCATGCCTTGATATATATACATGACTCCGACTTTTTACAAAATGAATATCATGTTTAAATCATGTATGTATACTCTTTCTAGCATGATACTTAACTATCTTACTTCAAAATGTTTTTTTTTTTTTACAAAAATTCTAGTTCTGGTCTCTTACTGTTTTTCTGTTTCAGGCAAGACCGGCTGACCGGACCGGTCGACTGGCGCTTGTATCAGGACGTGCACGCTTGTGCATGTCTGTCGGCCGACCGCCGGGTCGACCGACTGTTAGCAGTTTTGCTCTCGGGTTTTCTGGGTCGACCACCCGGTCGACCGCCTTCAGAAAACTATGTTTCTTTTTAGAGAACGGTCGACCGAGCGGTCGACCCGAGCCCAACGGCTACTGCCAGCAGGGCAGACGGCCGACCGGACCGGTCGATCGCCAGGCCTGCAAAGTCCCAACGGCTCTTTCCTCTTTGGTGCAATCTGAAATCTGTTTTAAAATCTATTTTTGGCAGACTTTTTCTGAGTTTTTGGAGAACTTTTTCAGATCAAATAAGCTTAAAATAAATTGTTTTTAGCCTATTCTTCTCCCTATAAATAGAGAAAAATAGGCTCTTGCAAAATACCAAGAAAAATCCTTAAGTTTTCAAAGTTTTAAAAAGAGAAGAAAAGTTTTTAAGCTCTCCATTTTTCATACATTCTTGAGCTTGTTTTCAGTTGTGTTTTCTAGCAAAAATCATTCTACAACTGAGTTTTTCTCACTACACTTCTTAGAGCCAAAACTCCCTACTCAATCTATAAGGAAGTTGTAAAGAGAGAAGTGTTTGTAAAGAGTTTGTGATCCTTCTAGAGATCACTTGGCTACTTGTTACTCTTGTTCATCTTGTGGAGTTACCTCTTCGGTAGAGGTCCTTGTAAGTGGTGGAGCTCGGTGCTCCGGTCTTCGGTAGACCTTGTAATCGTCCTCGGTGGATAGTGGAAACCCTTCACGGCGGTGAAGGCGGGGAGTAGAGCGGTGGCTCGAACCTCAAAACAAATATCTTGTTTTGCGATTGCTTTGTGTTCTTACTCTTTATTGCTTTCCATTTCCATTGCACTCTATTGCTTATTATTACTTGCTTGGGTTGTTGTTTCTTTCCTTGTGATTTTCATTGTGTGCACTTCATCCTTGCATTCATACTTTGCTATTGTCGATCAATTCTCATACAATAAGGTTGCATTGCGCACCTCTAACTCATATCCAGAGGAATCAGGAGGAAGGAGTTCAGAACCATTCACGGGGTATTCGGCTCCTAGTCTTGTTTTGAGAGATCGTTGCATTCATTCATTCATATTTGTTTAAAAGGATTGTTAGATTAGGATAAACACCTATTCACCCCCCCTCTAGGTATATTTCATATCCTCTCGAACATCTGGATCTCTCTATGCTACCTTCGATTGCAATCTGCTCCATCGATCAGCTCATCAAAAATCTCCCATTAGTTTCGCGCGAGATTTTATTCAAACTCTTGATGTTTGCTCCACCATGAGTTTGAGGGAAAACGTTAGATACTCTTATTTTTAGATATTTTTATCCTATTGTTAGATACCCTTATCATTAGATACCATTATCTTAACTTATCTTACTGCTCGTTTACTTATCTATCTACTCTCTGTTGTATATATATTTGTTGATGTTATTGCTTTATGAATAAATATACAGAAAATTATTTTAGGTTTTTACTTATCTATCATAATCTCACGTAAATCTTAGGCAGGGACTCTCTTTGTTTTCCAACATGGTGCACCAGTACTGCAAGCTCAGGATTCGATAAGGCGTGCACCAGTATATTAAAGGGGAAACATGTTATAAATGGGTTGAGAAGTTAACTCATTATCTGACCTGCTTATTAAATGATTGGTCAGATCATAAACAAGTTGTACCGAATAGTGTTGACCCCATAGCTTGTTAGGGCAGGCTGAGTACGAGTTAGATCAGAGGATTGTGTTCTGATTTCCACCTTATTTACAAGTGGAAAAAAAAGAAAGAAGTTTTGAACAAAAAAGCCTTTAGTCAATGAGTTCATGACAAAGCAAAGTAACCAAAAAGCATCAAAAGGAGGAAATTTTTTTAGCATATATGTTAGTGTTATATGTGCTCTAGATAATCGACATCGAACAATTGAGTAAAAAGTGAAACGAATAAATATGGAGTTGAGACTCTACCTATCAGCTTAAATTTTTACCTCAGATAAAATATTAGCTCATATTTGTGTCTTTATTAGTTTATATCTCAATTAGACCTGTTTGTCATAACGTTACATGATGCCTAATTGGATTAAAATGCAGGTGGTCCACAATTTCTTGAATTTAATGAAGTTAAAGCATTGTTCAAAAAAGATAATTTCTCAGATAAGTTTCGTCATATTCTCAGATATATTTATATTCCCTCGAAGATGCCAATCCTTTCATTTCTTTTAATAATTAATACGACTTTTGGATAAAATTATAGATTTTTGTCTCGAAATTCATAAATAATAGCAATTTGGTCCTTACAATTATCATCATTTGTCCGAAGGCTTCGACTGTGCTCACATGGGTTACTGCATCTGACCCACGTTTTTTGAACTGATTCAAATTATGTATGTTGTCTTCACATGATTTTTTCTCTGTGGACAACCCTTCTTTAATTAATAATACTTTTAGATAAAGTTATAGATAAATAAACATCACTTTTAGATAAAGTTATAGATTTGTGGCCTGAAGTTGATAAGTAAACAGCAACATGGTCCTAGCTAAGTTACCAATAGTAAGATCATCAATTTCTTAATTTCTTCACATAGGTAGTGTTAGTGTTGCCCATGCAAGCAGGATACAAGCCTCTTGCTTGAGCTTTGTTCCAAAGGAAACATCACATGGGCCGTTCCGGTGATCAAAGAAGCCGGGACATGAGAAGTACGAAGACTGTGTTCCAAAATACTGACGGCAACTTCTTTTATTCATTACCAACACATGTAGAAAACCGGAGAGAACGCAAGCATATATAAATTTCACCAAGGAAACGGAACACAATGTTGACGTGAAGATCAACGTCACAACAAAATCTTGTTCTAGATAGCAATAGAAAAACAACAAAATAGAAAGAGAGAGGCAACACAGATGAACACCGAGATTTACGTGAAAAACCCAAAAGGGAAAAACCACGGGTTGAGCTTGAGGCTCGGAGGAGGCTTCATTATGGTGGAATCAACAAAAGGGATACAAGGCACTTGGCACACCCGACTACGCCGACTTCCACACAACTCTCACAACTCAATAATTCTCTTCAACACAAGAGATTTTCCCTCACACTCTCTATGCTTTCAAGAGAACAAGTGAAGAAGATGCTTGATCAAGTGATCTACTCTACAACAATGAGCTTACCTATTTATAGGCCTTTGATGACGCTTCGTCTCCTTGACCATTCAAAGATATGCATGTACCTCTATAACTTCCGTATAGAATATCAAGCCCAAAGCATGACTGCACCATGCTCGAAGAAGACCGCATCATATCCGAAAAGTCACACGCAGAATTGCGCAACAATAAATGAGTTAGAAATTGAGCCAACTCCAACAATCTCCACCTTGGCGAGATGTCCAAATCTTCAGAGATGACACAACACTCTGGAACAACTGTTGCTCATTCATGAGTAATTTCATCACCTTGATGAGTACCAACTCACCTTCCCGCACCTCTGGTGGCTAGGTGCACATGCCAACTAACAGCTCTTCATATTTAGTAAGCTTAAGCAATGCTTAAACTTCTCAGCCGTAACTGATTTTGTAAGAAGTCAGAAGCATTCTCGTCTGTGTGAACTTTTTTCACCTCGACTTCTCCATTGTTGAGCCAATCTCGAATCCGATGATAACGGACTTCAATGTGTTTTGACCTTGAATGAAAGACCTGGTTCTTTGCAAGACAAATGGCACTCTGACTATCACATTGAATTGTTACAAAAGCTTGTTGTAACCCCAAATCACTTGCCAAACCCTTGAGCCATATAGCTTCCTTGGCAGCTTCTGTCAAAGCCATTTACTCCGCTTCGGTAGTAGACAAAGCACTAACCGTTTGGAGCATAGATTTCCAAGATACTGGTCCTCCACCACAAGTGAAAACATAGCCTGTAGTAGACCTTCGCTTGTCAAAATCTCCAGCATAATCGGAGTCAACAAAACCTGTGATGCACGCGTCGTCATGTTGTCTTTCAAACATAATGCTTTTGTTTCTGGTGCCCTTTAAATACCTGATAATCCACTTGACAGCTTGCCAATGCTCTCTTCCTGGATTTGACATATACTTTGACACCACGCTCATAGCTTGAGCGAGATCTGGTCTTGTGCACACCATCGCATACATTAAGCACCCAACAGCGCTTGCATACGGAATTTTCTTCATCTCTTGAACTTCATCATCAGTAGACGGACTTTGCTTTGCACTTAAATTGAAATGTGCAGTCAATGGAGTGGATACGGGTTTAGCATTTACCATATGAAACTTCTCAAGCACCTTCCGATATATTTGCTCTGAGAAAGGTATAACCTCATGTTATCCCGGTCTCTCTTAATCTCCATTCCAAGGATCTTCTTGGCGGCACCAAGATCCTTCATGTCAAATTCTGAACTCAATATTTCTTTGAGTTTATTTATCTTTGACGTATCTCGACATGCAAAAACATGTCATCCACATAAAGCATTAAGATGATTATGTGACCATCATCAAATGTGTGTAAGTAGACGCAACAATCATACTTACCTCTCTTGTAGCCATTCTGGAGCATGAAGGAGTCGAAGCGTTTGTACCACTGCCTTGGAGATTGCTTGAGTCCATATAAAGACTTCTTCAATCTGCATACATGATTTTCCTTTCCTGCTTCAACATATCCTTCTGGTTGTGTCATATAGATAGTTTCCTCCAAATCTCCGTGAAGAAATGTCGTCTTCACATCAAGCTGTTCTAGCTCCATGTCATGCTGTGCTACAAGAGATAGCAACACCCTAATAGATGTATGCTTGACCACTGGAGAGAATATTTCATCATAATCGATTCCCTCTATTTGTGAGAACCCCTTTGCAACTAACCTTGCTTTGTAAGAAGGTGCCTCTGTCTCACATAAGCTTTCTTTCTTCCGATAAATCCACTTGGAACCGATGATCTTTTGATCTTTGGGTTTAGGAACTAACTCCCAAACAGAGTTCTTGTGAAGAGATGTCATCTCTTCCGACATAGCAGCCATCCATTCTTACCGCTCTTTACTTTCTAAAGCTTCTTTGAAAGTTGATGGATCTTCTTCGCTAGTTAAAAGTGCATAGAAGGCCTCATCCTCCCAACCTAACCGTTGAGGGGGCTTGATGACTCTTCTTGGTCTTGTCTGTGCTATGCTCATAGGTTCTTCATGAACCTCTTCAGCTTGTTGTTGCTGCTCTGGCGGCTCCACCTCAGCTTGATTCTCTGCAAAGGAATCTTCTATTGAAAAAGGAATTTCAGTATAATGATTTCTTTACAAACCTCGTCTTTTCCAGTAGCTTCTGCTCCAAGCCTTTCATCAAACACAACATCTCTACTCAATACCTTCTTCTTGTTCTTCGGATCCCAGAGTCTGTAGGCCTTCACTCCCTTCTCGAAACCGAGGAAAATGCATTCGAGTGACTTTGGCTTCAACTTGTTTCGTTCATCACTGGGGATATGAACATACGCCTTGCATCCGAAAACTTTTAGAGTAGAATAATCGATGTCCTTACCGGACCAAACTTCCTCTGCACATTTGGAATCCAGCAATTTTGATGGTGACCTATTAACCAAGAAAACAGCATGGTTAACAGACTCTACCCAAAAAGATTCAGGCAATCCTGCATGAAGTCTCATGCATCTCTCTCGCTCCATGAGAGTTCGGTTCATTCTTTCTGCTGCGCTATTTTGCTGTGAAGTCTTCTTCACTGTAAAGTGACGAATAATACCTTCTTTCTTGCAGAACTCCAAGAATCTGCCATCTCGATATTCACCTCCATTGTCATTGCGCAAGTACTTGATCTTGCGCCCAGTTTGATTCTCTACTTCGGCCTTCCATTCTTTGAACTTCAAAAAAACTTCAGATTTCTCCCGCATGAAGTAGACCCAGATCTTCCGTGAATGATCATCCATAAACGTAACAAAATAGCGAGCACCACCATGGGATTTTGTCGGTGCCGGCCCCCATACGTCGGAGTGAATGTAGTTGAGAACCTCCTTAGCGCGATTCTCCTTGTTTGTAGGTTTGAATGATACCTTGCATTGCTTTCCAAGTACACAGTACTTGCAGAAGTCCAGCTTGCAAGACTCCATATTCTTTAGAAGTTTCCTTTTGTGAAGCTCCTCCATGGCTCGCTCACTCATATGGCCAAGATGTAAATGCCATAATTGAGCTGAATCTTCATCTAAACTTTTCGGCGTGGATATAGCAGCTCCACCCGAAATAGTATCTCCCTTAAGCTTGTACAAATTGTTGGGAAGTTTCTCACCTCGCATGACCACCAATGAGCCATTGCAAATCTTGATCTTTCCTCCACCGGAAGAGTAGGTGAGGCCGAGTGCATCAAGAGTCCCGAGAGAGATCAGATTCTTCTTGAGAGCAGGAACATGTCGCACATTTCCAAAAGTACGTATGATGCCATCATACATCTTTATTTTCACAGTGCCTATGCCGATGATCTTGCACGCGACATTGTTCCCCATGAGAACTTCACCTCCATCCTTCTTCTCGTATGTATCAAACCAATGCTTATTTGCACACATATGGAAGGTACAACCAGAATCAAGAATCCATAAGTCTGAAATTGATTTACCGAAGAAACCGAGAAAAGTTCACCTTTGTTTTCTGTGGTGAGAGCGGCCGTAGAAGGATTCTCACACTTCTTCCCTTCCTTCTGATCCGCCTTGAACTTTCGGCAATGTTCTTGATGTGTCCCTTCTTGTGGTAGTAGTAGCACTCACATCCTTGCGGTTCATGGACTTTGATCTCTAGCGGTTGTCCGTCCCATTGTCTTTCTCCTTGGATCGTCCCCGTTCATTTGATCATTTGACGAGTGGGCCTTCATTCTTCAAGTCATTACTTGTGCTTTTGTTCATCTTGACATGAGAGATAATATCTTGGACAACCTCCTCGAATCGAAGAGTCTCCTTGCCGAACATGAGTGTGGTTCGAAAATGCTTGAAGGATGATGGCAAGGACCGTAGTAAAAGCAAAGCTTTGTCCTCCTCCTCGTACTTGATCTCAACTCGCAACAAATCATTAATGCAACGATTAAATAAATTTAGATGTTCCATAAGATCATCTCCTTCTTCCATACGAAGATTATACAACTGATCTTTTAAGAAAAGTTTGTTAGATAGAGTCTTACCCATATAAAGTTTCTCTAACTTCTCCCATGTGCATTTGGCGGTTGTCGCTTCCATCACATTGTAGGTGACTTCATCGGATAAGTGTAGCTCAATAGAGCTCATAGCTTTCATGTCGGCCTTGTTCCAGGCTTCCGTAGTCATTGTCTCCAGCTTGGATTCGACGCCTAAAATGCACATGTGAAGATCCTGTTGTATCAAGATGTTCTTCATCTTCCGTTGCCAGAAGGTGAAGTTGCTCTGTCCATCGAATGGTTTCAACTCAACCTTCACACCGCCGATTGTTGTCTTCTCTTCGTCATCTTGAACACTCCAACCTTGCTCTGATACCACTTGTTGGCGTGAAGATCAACGTCACAACAGAATCTTGTTCTAGATAGCAATAGAAAAACAATAAAATAGAAAGAGAGAGAGGCAACACAGATGAACACCGAGATTTACGTGGAAAATTCAAAAGGGAAAAACCACGGGTTGAGCTTGAGGCTCGGAGGAGGCTTCACTATGGTGGAATCAACAAAAGGGATACAAGGCACTTGGCACAGCCGACTACGCCGACTTCCACACAACTCTCACAACTCAATAATTCTCTTCAACACAAGAGACTTTCCCTCACACTCTCTATGCTTTCAAGAGAACAAGTGAAGAAGATGCTTGATCAAGTGATCTACTCTACAACAATGAGCTTGCCTATTTATAGGCCTTTGATGACGCTTCGTCTCCTTGACCATTCAAAGATATGCATGTACCCTACAACTTTCGTGTAGAATATCAAGCCCAAAGCATGACTGTACCATGCTTGAAGAAGACCGCACCATATCCGAAAAGTCACACGCAGAATTGCGCAATAATAAATGAGTTGAAAATTGAGCCAACTCCAACACACAACAGAAGGCATACTCTAAAAGATAATTGCGACGAGAAGAATACAGTGTCCTGATAAAATAAAAGAAGATAAATAAGAACTGTGTGCTCACTGAATCGTATCCAGCACATCTCAATTAGTCACACAAAAAGGAGATAAATAAAAATTGTGTCCTCACATTATATCTCATTGTATTCTATATTGCACAAAATATGCAGAGCAGGTTCTTGCTTCGGATTAATGAAACTGTATCAGTTTTAATTAAACTTGCCTTGTGTTAAGGCTGTCACTATTAATTCAACAAATTTACAAGGTGAAGAACTTAATTTATTGGGTCATTTTCTAAATCTTGGCTTGATTCTTCAAGACTTATTGTTTATATTTGAACACTAATCAATGGTTAACACTCAGTGGTCTAGTCAGGATTTCAAAGACGGGAGACACAAAATAACATTTAATAATATCAGTCATTTTTAACAGTAATTTAACATACAAAAATTTCTATAACTGTCTAACACGAGAACAATATTCGATATTCATAATTTAGCATTAAAAAAAGGAAAAAAAATCAAGTCCAACACTTTTAGCATACAACAATATCTAATGTTTGTGTTTGCACCCATATGTGTTTGCGTAAAGTTTACGTCATTATGCAAAAGGTTTCTCAGTGATTTGATTTCTTGTAATGGGAGAGCAAAAATTTGTGTATGAGATCGTTTTTTTTTATTGTATTGATGTGAGGCAGCGAGAAAGAGACCCAGTAGGCCCAAAAGAGATTGTATTGTATTGATCTTGATCTTTTTTCTCAGAGAGAGAGAGTTACTCTGAGGAGATGGATTTAATTAGATGTGTGACCCAGTAGGCCCAAGAGAGAGAAGTGTTATTATGGCACATCCTATTGGAGTCATAATTTGAGTACATTTCATGTGCACAAAAGAGTTCTGATGAGGTCTGGAAAGGTCACAAGACTAAGTCTTAATTTATTGTTTATAAGTCAGGGAAGGTAAGGGACTTTAAGTCTTAGTTTATTGTTTACAGGTCAGGGAAGGTCAGGGGACTTAAGTCTTAGTTTATTGTTTACCTTTGGTGACAACCAGGCCTATAAATATTAGCATTTACGCAAAGAGGATCCATACTCAAAACCAAAAGAAGCTGCGGCTAAAGCTCAAGGTTCCGACCATGATGTCTTCTCATTATCACTTTGCAATATTTCTTGCAATCATTGGTAATATTCTAAATCTATTTGTTGAAGTTCTGTTATATTTAGTACTTTATTTTTTTTTAGATGAAGTGTGGGATCTCAAACTGCAAAGCCGCAATTGATTCATTGCACTATTCTGTTTTACGACTTGTTTGGAAGTTCTGCTTTATTTGGGTTGAACGTTGCAGGCTTTGTCAATACAACAACTGCATATACATCTTGCTTGTATAAACCCTAAAATTATTTATGTTATTTTAAATAACCTAAAAAATAGTCCATGTTGTACAATTTAGCAAGTAAGAACGTGAAATTGAATTTCTAGAGGCCTCAAGATGATTAAGATTGGTCTATGGCATTTGCTTCAAAGAAAAACAAAGAAAAGAAAAATATCTGAACTGTCACCAAAAATAATATAATAAAGGGTTTTTTTTAGATATTATACCCTCCAATCTTTATTATTTAGAAATTTACCCTCTAAATGTTTTATAATGGAAATGTGCCATCCACATCTTTTAGATCTTAAAAGTTTTCCTCTCTTTTAGAATAAAAAGAGTATATTCTGATTTGAATTTGTTAACTTGTCTATTCTTTTAAAAATGACAAAAATATCCTTATTTAAATAATTAAACCTTATGTCCTAACGTGAGCTATAGATCAATCACTTTTTCTTCTTATTTCATCTTCTTCTCCAACTCTCTCTTTCTCTTAAACCAACATATTTATATTTTATTCATTAATCATAAAATCCATATCAAATTGTTTGCAAACCCTTTAAGAAATTTGAGAAAAAAAATTCAAACAAAAAATTAAAGTGAAATTTAAAGAAAAATGGAGGAATTTTATGTAGGGGAGGGGGGGTGGGGTGGGGGGCGGGAGAGGAATGAAGATAGTGAAGGGATATAAGAATTTTGGGTTAATATAATTTGAGCTAGGCCATAGAAATTAATGAAGAAGAGAGATAAAGACGAAAAAGGACATAACAGGTAAAACACTCTTAGTTCATTCAAAATCTAATTAGAGGGGTAAAATTTGGAGATGTCTAGAAGACTTGGGAGGTAATTTTCTAATATCAAAGATTTTGATGATAAATTTCTAAATACCAAAGATAATGGGGTGTCTACCAAAAAACCTATAATAAAATAGGATATTTAAATTATTGGAGTCTTTTCTATATCGACATCTAAAATCTTTATTAATTTTGTTTTCATCCCTACAATCTTTATATTTTCATTTTGATCTAACCATTGTTAGTTATCGTTTTATCTCTAATGAGAAAACATAAAAAGACCACACTATCCATGGGGGATCGATGCCCCAATTCATTTCAGCAGTCACACTCTTTTTGTGAGGGGAAAGGACATTGCCACCCAAAAAATGATAAAAGCACCAATTAAATTTTTAAAAGTGTGCCATTAAAATTTTGGACACAACTACCCTCGTGAAAAAAATCAAAATTTGACAAACATCTCAAAAATTTCTAGCTTGCCACCCCTACTTGCTTCTTCCTTGTCTGCCTTCCCCGCCGCGACGAGTCGTGCCAGCGCTCCCCTTCCCTCTCCCTCCGGTCCCCCTCCTCCCCCTCACCCCCTGGAGACCCCCGACACCGTCGTGGGGGAGGGGAGGTTGGGGGTCGCCAGTAGCGAGGGGAGGGGAGGTCGGGGGAGGACGACGAGGTGGGCTGACGATGGGGTGGCGGGTGGTTCACAAAAGGAGGGGGGGAGGAGGAGGAGGAGGAGGAGGAGGAAGGGTAGTTTTGCTGTTTTGAAAAATTTGAGGGGTGCCTTAATCACATTGGGTGGGTGCTTTAATCATGTACTGCCTTCATCACTTGCTTGGGTGGCAATATCCTGTCCCTTTTGTTAGTGATCATTTGCTCTAACAGAGTAAGGTAAGGAGACTAAACCACCCTCAAGGTATTGATGAGGGTATATTTGCAATAGCCCTCTTGCCAAACCCAATTTCTCTACTCCCTCCTCCCAATTAGCAGAAAACCCCAGCGTAGCTTTCACCGAAATGAAATTCCAAGTTAATAATAAATGTTTGGAGGGGATGGGAGATGAAAGAGAGTTGGGTAACAGGGTAAGGAAACCAGTTATAGACAGTAACTGGGTTTGGTGATGGGAAATGAGAAGGTGAGGAGATTGAAGGGTATTTTTCATTATTTTAGAAAGATTATATTAGATCAGAGACTAGAAATAAAATATTTCTGGAATCTTTTTATATATAAACCTAATGACAATCAACAAGTGGGTTATTGTCCCAACTTATAATTCTAGGTGTAATAATAAAAAATATAAAAATTAAACTTTTATCTGACTTTAGCTTTAGCATACAAATGAGTTTGGGATAGTCCGGACTTGATTTGGTTCGAACCCGCTTTGACTCTCATCTATATTTGCAATCCAAACCAGTGGATTGAATATGGTCTAAAATCCTAGATATACAATTCACACAGGTATAGGATATCCCCATTTAAATGTTTAAGACCTCGATGAAACATATTTTTTAGTTTGAAAACATGGTTTTCTTTTATGTTATTATTTGTTTGCAGATTAACGACAAACTCAAAACATTAATTTTACATGCTCTCTTTGAACTTGTGCTTTTGTTTTGTCCTTCCGCGGAAGATACATGACTGATATGATCACTACCGTATCGTAACATTATATTCAGTAGCAACAGCAACTGCTGCATACGCCAGCTGCCAGAAAAACAGGAACCTCATAACGTGCGAGCTTGATGTTGATGGACTAGACAAGACAAAATACCTCAATTTCCTTGCGGAAGTTCGCAAATCATCGAAAGAGAGAGAGATACTAGGAGTTCCTGTGTTGCCGCCCCAAAAGGCGGCGAAACCTCCCCAATGGCTGGACTTGAAGCTCAAAGGAAAAGGCAAAGAAAACAGTAAAGATTCGGGGGGATAATCTCTACGTGGTAGGTTACCAGACCCAGGAAACTCATCCGAAGTGGTACGAGTTGAAAGACTCCAATTATATCCCAGGAGCCACGCACTTGAGCTTCAAGAGTGACTACCGCAGCATGTGGGAGGCAGCTGGGCTGACGAGTCTTACCGAGGTACCACTTAGCAAGAGCGCATTCCTTGAAGCTGTAGAGGCATTCGCCGGTCCCAAACCTCAAAAGGAGGACAAAATTGCCGAATCCGTGATCGTCGTGGCTCAGATGGTCTTCGAAGCATGCAGATTTGCTCATATTGCCGAATATTTCGCCAATAATCTCAACAACGACGCGACCAGACTCGAGAAATGGATGTACCCGTGTCTACAGAGAGGAAACTGGAAACCTTGTCCGCCGTTTATATGTGTTATGACAAGTATAAGCAGAACCAGAATTTTGTGGCGGAAGCAACCGCTGCAGATTCGATCACCACGCTAGGCATCATACTGGATACCAAGGTAACTGAATGTGATGAGGGTTACGAGGATGAACTGCCAAATGTTAATGATCATCATGCACATCTCCACGATGTTGTCAAAAATGCGACGAACGACCCACTTCTGGCGCCTCCTTGTGCTAATTCTATGCCTTCGTTCCTGTGATGCTGATGATGGTGCCGTCCTTTAGTCGTGCTCTCTAAATGTTCACCACCTGGGGTACTTTCAGATATCTATCTAGCCACATATCCACCCATCTATGTGCTCAAATAAATATGTGGCAGTGTATGTGTTTGGTTAAATAAATAATATGGTCTTGTGCCGGTGTTGGTAATTATTATGGCTTCGCATGTTTGTTTGGTTAATGTTGTTCAGGTTCTGGTGATTTAGGCCGATGTTGTTGATTATTATGGCTTTGCTTAAGGAATTAATAATAATAATAGTATTTTAAGGATATTGGCAAATATATACTTTTGTCTTGGGTGTTAAATTTTATTCCTGGCTGCATGGCGCCAGTTGTGAGTGTCTTGGCCGATCTTATTGCTCAGAATTTGATCCGGACGTGGAAGCAAAGAAGACGAACGACGCGAGCTAGATATCATACGAGCGCTGACGAAACCTGAAGAAACCTTCAAATAAGATATAATTATTCGAATCCATGAGCAAGTGACCTGAATACACGAGTTAAAGTGAACAACTCGAATCCACGAATAATTGGAGGGTAAAAACTCAACTGTATTAATCAAGTTGGATGATTAAAAAAAAAAAAAAAAAACCTAAGATACAATGGCCTTATGTAGGCAAATAAAAGAAGCATACTACTCTAAGTAGGAATCTAAAATAAAGGGGAAAAATAAAATAAATTAAAATTCAAAATGGACCCAGAAAATAACTCCTAAACAAACTACGATATCCTGATACGCAATAATCTTGTCGACAGGTGAAGAGTGTTGTCAACATGACTATAATCCTCGGATTTTTTGTAAAAGTCCGTCGACAGTTGAAGGATACTGTCGACAAGATTATAAACCTCTTAGTTTCTGTAAAGCATGTCGACAGGTGAAAGGGTCTCTCGACGGGTAACTAAATTCAGCCATTCTCATCTTGATCTCCTACATCAGTCCCTCTCTCTAAAAAGAACTCGTTCTCGAGTTCTCATCTGGATATAATTGCTCGGTAGAGTAATATTCATGGAGATCCGCCATGTTGAACGTTTTGGACATTAACATGTCGCTCCGAAGATCTACAACATAATCGTTGTCATTGATCTTCCTTACGGTCTTGAACGGCCTATACTTTCTTGGCTTCAACTTGCTGTAAGACCCAGCAGGAACTCTTTTTTTCTCAAGTATACTATTACCATGTGCCCTTCTTCGAAGACCTTCTCTCTCCTCTTCTTATCATTTGCGACCTTATACTTCACATTGAATTTCTCCAACATCAATCGAATCTTCTCTTGAACATCTAGTATTTGTTTTGCCATGGCGCTAGCTGTACTACTAAATTTCTCTCCAATTGGCAGCTTGACTAAGTCTAGAAGATGATAAGATACCTTCCTATGGACAATAGAAAATGGTGATATACCCATTGAGTTGTTGATTGAGTTGTAAGCAAACTCCAATTGGGGCAAAACTTGATCCCATGCTCTTGGTATGTCTCCATATATACTTCTCAATAAGTTGCCTAAGGTGCGGTTGACAACTTCCGTCTGGTCAAAGAACTTAATGTCTTGATCTGAAGCAATGAAACTCGACACACCATGTAGTCTCACAACCTCTTGGAAGAACAACATGGCCAATGTGGTGCATCGAAAGTCTTCGGTAAGGAATAAAGTGCGCTGATCGCTAAAAAACATACACAAGAAGAAGTAAAAGAGTGATGGTCGATGTTATAACTTTAGCGATTCTACCGTGATTACAAAGTGGCTATACGGGTCGTATCCACAAGGAGGGGGGCGATAGAAGCTTGATGTGCGATCTTTGTTCATAGAAAGATGTCCCTTTGTTTAAAGAATGAATTGAAAGAAAAACAAGAAAGATTGTAGAAATGGTTTGAAATATTTTAGTGTTGAAACAATGTTTTGTATTTTTAGAGATGGAAAAGATGTATGGCTACCTTCTACTTATTGCTCCTACTAACCTCTAACTTCTTGAAGACATAGCCTCGTAATGGATCATATGCAATCACAAACCTTGTGTATAAGAACTTTTCACATAGTAGATCGAATGAAAGTTTCTCCCATCACCTTTCTTCACATGGCAATGAAATCACCTAGAGGGGGGGGTGAATAGGTGATGGCTATATAAAATGACAATTAATGCGGATTTAAAAACTAATCAACAATTAAAAGAACTTGCAAGAAATTAAACAATTAAAGTAGAGCAAGTAAAGAGGAGAGAGTGAGTTTAGAGATAGGTGGACAATCGCAAACACAATGATTTGTTTCGAGGTTCGAGCCACTGCTCTACTTCCCCGCCTTCGACACTACGAAGGATTTCCACTATGCTTGATCCCACCGGATCGTCAATATAAGGACACACTTGTCCTCTCTCTTGCGGTGCCGCAACACCAACTCGGAGCACACTAGCTCGCTTGAGGCCGATGCCTCTACAACTTCTCACAATGAAGAAAGAGGTGATCAATACTTGACCACACCAAAAAGCTCACTTGCACAACCCTACAACCAAGATGAGGAGATGATACTTTGGGATTGTATAGTGCACAAAGACTAGAGAGAAGTAGAGGTTTGCTTCAAGAAAAGGGTTGAAAATTTTGGCTCAATTGAAAATCTTTTGCTAAAGGCTAAGCTTTTGAAAACTTTGATTTTTGCCTGTAAATCTTGTTATTTAAGTTTGTAGAAGTGTCCCACTATTTATAGGGGATGAAAAATAACCTACACAGCTCAAAAGAGTCGTTGGGGGGAATCCCAACAAAAAGCTGTCCAGAAAAATATAGCTGTTGGAGTCTGTCAGAACTTCTGACAGCTATCGGTCGACCGGGCCGGTCGACCGCCAACGGTCAGAAATCCGACCGTTGGGAGGACGGTCGACCGCAGTCCCAACCAGAGAGTGAAACTCTCTATCGGTCGACCGGTCCGGTCGACCGGGGAAAAATAGAGAGCAAGTCTCTCTGTCGGTCGACCGACTCGATCGACGGGAAAAAAAACAGAGAGCAATCACTTGCTCCCGGTCGACCAACTCGGTCGACCGATGTGCACACATGCATAGCCGTGCATGTCGGTCGACTGGGTCGGTCGACCGGACACTGCCAGATCTGTTTTTCCCAGAGGCTGCTAAAGGAAAGGATTTTTTTGATAAAAAATCTTTGGTTAGGATTTTACAAAATTGGATTCTTAG